>JAVJIX010000272.1:0-5000 GCA_036785185.1 Paratrypauchen microcephalus
ACATTTACACATTTACACATTTACACATTTATACATTTACACATTTATACATTTACACATTTATACATTTACACATTTACACATTTAGACATTTACACATTTATACATTTACACATTTACACATTTAGACATTTACACATTTAGACATTTACACATTTAGACATTTACACATTTAGACATTTACACATTTACACATTTATACATTTACACATTTATACATTTACACATTTACACATTTATACATTTACACATTTATACATTTACACATTTAGACATTTACACATTTATACATTTACACATTTATACATTTACACATTTAGACATTTACACATTTAGACATTTATATATTTACACATTTTTACATTCATACATTTACACATTTACACATTTAGACATTTACACATTTACACATTTACACATTTATACATTTACACATTTAGACATTTACACATTTAGACATTTATATATTTACACATTTATACATTTACACATTTATACATTTACACATTTAGACATTTACACATTTAGACATTTAGACATTTATACATTTATATATTTACACATTTATACATTTACACATTTACACATTTAGACATTTACACATTTAGACATTTACACATTTAGACATTTATACATTTACACATTTATACATTTACACATTTAGACATTTACACATTTAGACATTTACACATTTACACACTTACACATTTATACACTTACACATTTACACACTTACACATTTATACACTTATACATTTACACATTTATACATTTACACATTTACACATTTAGACATTTACACATTTAGACATTTACACATTTAGATATTTACACATTTAGACATTTACACATTTACACACTTACACATTTATACATTTACACATTTACACATTTAGACATTTACACATTTACACATTTATACATTTACACATTTAGACATTTACACATTTAGACATTTACACATTTACACATTTATACATTTACACATTTATACATTTACACATTTATACATTTACACATTTACACATACATTTACACATTTATACATTTATACATTTACACATTTACACATTTAGACATTTACACATTTACACATTTATACATTTATACATTTACACATTTACACATTTATACATTTACACATACATTTACACATTTACACATTTATACATTTACACATTTAGACATTTACACATTTACACACTTACACATTTATACATTTACACATTTACACATTTATACATTTACACATTTACACACTTATACATTTATACATTTACACATTTATACATTTACACATTTACACATTTAGACATTTATACATTTACACACTTACACATTTACACATTTACACATTTATACATTTACACATTTATACATTTACACATTTAGACATTTACACATTTACACATTTACACATTTAGACATTTACACATTTAGACATTTAGACATTTACACATTTATACATTTACACATTTAGACATTTACACATTTACACATTTATACATTTAGACATTTACACATTTAGACATTTACACATTTATACATTTACACATTTACACATTTATACATTTACACATTTATACATTTACACATTTACACATTTATACATTTACACATTTACACATTTATACATTTACACATTTATACATTTACACATTTACACATACATTTACACATTTATACATTTACACATTTATACATTTACACATTTAGACATTTAGACATTTACACATTTACACATTTATACATTTATACATTTACACACTTACACATTTATACATTTACACACTTACACATTTAGACATTTATACATTTATACATTTATACATTTACACACTTACACATTTATACATTTACACACTTACACATTTACACATTTACACATTTAGACATTTATACATTTATACATTTACACACTTACACATTTAGACATTTAGACATTTAGACATTTACACATTTAGACATTTATACATTTACACATTTTGTGGCCATACCTGCCTGTCAAAGCCTGATCCCGTCAGATCTCACAGTCTCAGCAGGGCCTGGTTAGTACTTGGATGGGAGACACTGGGAATTCCAGGTGCCACAGTGGGGCGCCAGTTGCAAAAAACTGTCGCTGTGTCCTTAGGCAAGACACTTTACCCACATTGCCTAGTATGAAAGTGGAGTGTGCATGAGTGTTGGAGGTGGTCGAAGGGGCCAATGGCGCAGATTGGCAGCCTCGCTTCCGTCAGTCTGCCCCAGGGCAGCTGTGGCTACAGAAAGTAGGTTACCACCACCAAGTGTGGAGTGAATGAACCATGAACTGTGAAGAGCTTTGGGTGTCATGAAAGGCGCTGTATAAACCCAATGAATTATTATTATTATTATTTACACTTTTACACATTTACACATTTACACATTTAGACATTTACACATTTAGACATTTACACATTTACACATTTTCTCTCTCTTCCTGTTTCCGTGGTTCCTGTGAAATAAACTCCAGTGTTGTGGTCGGGTCCTGTGCTCTCCAGGGGGCGCTCTCCAGGGTCCTCACAGCTCAGACCCCCAGAGAAAAACAATGACGACATTTGGCAGAAATTCTCTTTAAAACCTGAACCTGACCAGGTCTGAGTGAGTCCAGGTCTGGTCTGGTCTGAGTCCAGGTCTGGACCAGGTCTCTGGTGCTGTGGTGTTTGTGCGAGAGTCGGATCTTTTGAACGGCTCCTGAACACTCGGAACCTGATCTAATTTTTTAATTTTCTAATTCTAATGTTGTGTATTTCTGCAGTGCACAGAGGTGTGTGAGTGTGTGTGTGTGTGTAACAGGTTTTATTGTTGTGAAACATTTGATTTTGAATCGTTTCAAAAGTGAAACTCTGAGTCGTCACTTTTGCGTTTGTCGTGTAAATAAAAATCGGCTCTTCGATTTTGGACAGATCCTAAAGATTCGGATCCGTAAAGAGCCGAAAGTCCCTGAGACTTTCAGAGACTCAGACCGAAGCTTCTGTTTGTTTTAAACTCGTGTTTTCTGTGAAAAGTCTTTGAAACAGATCGTCTCTTTTCAAACGCACTTCTAATCGTCTTTATGATCCGTGTTTGTGTCCAGCACCTGTGACGTCCCACTCTTCTGTTTCTGCTCATTCAACTTTTTGGTTTAGATCTGGGTTAGTCCTGGTCAGGTCTCTGGTCCTGGTTTTGTTTTAGCCCTACTTGGGTTGATCCTGCTTTAGTCCTGCTTTAGTCCTGTTTTAGTCCTGCTTTAGTCCTGCTTTAGTCCTGTTTTAGTCCTGCTTTAGTCCTGGTTTAGTCCTGGTTTAGTCCTGCTTTAGTCCTCGTTTAGTCCTGGTTTAGTCCTGCTTTAGTCCTGGTTTAGTCCTGGTTTAGTCCTGGTTTAGTCCTGGTTTAGTCCTGGTTTAGTCCTGCTTTAGTCCTGCTTTAGTCCTGGTTTAGTCCTCGTTTAGTCCTGGTTTAGTCCTGGTTTAGTCCTTGTTTAGTCCTGGTCTGGTTCAGGTTCTATGGTGGGTTTTGTCTCAGTTTTGTTCCAGCTAAAGTTGTTTTAAGACACAGATAAATCTATTTTTCTATTATCTATTCATCTATTATTTTATTATTATTATTATTATTATTACTTATTATTACTTATTTTTATTATTACTTACTTTATCCCATTCTTGCTGCACTTTTCTTTCTTGTTGTTCAAACTGTCCTGGAGCTACTGTGGCAAGTACATTTCTCCTGTGTGAGATCAATAAAGTCTGATCTTATCTTATTTATACACTTATATTTCTGTGTTTTTGTGTTTCTCATGTGAAGTTTGTGATTTAAATCTATGAAAAATGTAAGTTCCATGATTATAAAACAAACATCAGATCTTTCAGCCGCTTGTTTTTTTGTAAAAACTGTAAAAGAGTTTAAATGTGTCCCCATGGCGCCCCCTGTGGGTAACTGGTCCCTCTCGTCTCCTCACGTGTCCGTCTTCTCGCTGGTCTGGTACATGGACCTGGGTGTCTGGAGGTTCCTGGTGTTCACCGTGGTCCTGCTGAGTTACCTTCTGATCGTCGGAGCGAACCTGCTGGTGATGGTGGTGATCTTCTCGCAGCGCTCGCTCCACGAGCCCATGTACGTGTTTCTGTGTTCGCTGTTGATAAACGAGCTGAACGGGAGCGCCGGACTCTTCCCCTTCTTCCTCATGCAGCTCCTGCGGGACGTGCACACCGTTAGTGCCGCGCTGTGCTCGCTGCAGATCTTCTGTCTCTATCTTTACGTCAACGTGCAGTTTTACAGCTACGCCATCATGTCGTACGACCGCTACCTCGCCATCTGCTGGCCGCTGCATTACGGCGCCCTCATGAGGCCGCGCACTGTGGCGCTGCTCATATTCCTCTCCTGGTGTCTACCCGTCGTGGCCATCGTCACCATGACGACGCTGTCGGCCACGCTCACGTACTGCCGCCACGTGGTGGAGCGTCTTTACTGCGATAACTACTCTGTGGTCAAACTGTCGTGCGACAGCACCGTGGTCAATAACGTGTACGGGCTCCTGTACACCTTCATCGTGCTGTTCGGCCTCACGCTCGTCATCCTCGTGTGTTACGCTCGGATCCTGCGAGTGTGTTTCACGAGCTCCAAGCAGCGGCAGAAGGCCCTGCGCACCTGCACGCCGCACCTGGCGTCGCTCCTCAACTTCTCCCTGGGCTGTTTCCTGGAGATCATCCAGAGCAGACTCAACATGTCCGCTGTGCCGCTGTGGTTACGCATCACGCTGTCCATGTACTTCATCACCTTCCAGCCGCTCTTCAACCCGCTGCTGTTCGGACTCAACCTCAGCAAGATCCGCGTGGCGTGCAAACGGCTGCTGGGGGCGGGGCACATTTAACTGTTTTATGGCTTTTAATGTCATTTTATTACAGGCTTTTTTAAATAAACCACACACAAATATTAAACGTTTCATTTGTTCTTTTCAAGTTTCTCAGAAATGAACGGACTTAGGGAAAAGTCGGTTTTATCTCTGT
>JAVJIX010000272.1:10000-17500 GCA_036785185.1 Paratrypauchen microcephalus
TTAGTCCTGGTTTAGTCCTGGTTTAGTCCTGGTTTAGACCTGGTTTAGTCCTGGTTTAGTCCTGGTTTAGTCCTGGTTTAGACCTGGTTTAGTCCTGGTTTAGTCCTGGTTTAGTCCTCAGGTTTAGCCCTGGTTTAGTCCAGGTTTAGTCCTGGTTTAGTCCTGGTTTAGTCCTGGTTTAGTTCTCAGGTTTAGTCCTGGTTTAGTTCTGGTTTAGTCCAGGTTTAGTCCTCAGGTTTAGTCCTGGTTTAGTCCTGGTTTAGACCTGGTTTAGACCTGGTTTAGTCCTGGTTTAGTCCTCAGGTTTAGTCCTGGTTTAGTCCTGGTTTAGTCCTGGTTTAGTCCAGGTTTAGTCCAGGTTTAGTCCTGGTTCAGTCCTGGTGTAGTCCTGGTTTAGTCCTGGTTTAGTCCTGGTTTAGTCCTGGTTCAGTCCTGGTGTAGTCCTGGTTTAGTCCTGGTTTAGTTCTCAGGTTTAGTCCTGGTTTAGTCCTGGTTTAGTCCAGGTTTAGTCCTGGTTTAGTCCTCAGGTTTAGTCCTGGTTTAGTCCTGGTTTAGTCCTGGTTTAGTCCTGGTTTAGTCCTCAGGTTTAGTCCTGGTTTAGTCCTGGTTTAGTCCTGGTTTAGTCCTCAGGTTTAGTCCTCAGGTTTAGTCCTCAGGTTTAGTCCTGGTTTAGTCCTGGTTTAGTCCTGGTTTAGTCCAGGTTTAGTCCTGGTTTAGTCCTGGTTTAGTCCAGGTTTAGTCCAGGTTTAGTCCTGGTTTAGTCCTGGTTTAGTCTTGGTTTAGTCCTCAGGTTTAGTCCTGGTTTAGTCCTGGTTTAGTCCTGGTTTAGTCCTGGTTTAGACCTGGTTTAGTCTTGGTTTAGTCCTGGTTTAGTCCTCAGGTTTAGTCCTGGTTTAGTCCTGGTTTAGTCCTCAGGTTTAGTCCTCAGGTTTAGTTCTCAGGTTTAGTCCTGGTTTAGTTCTGGTTTAGTCCAGGTTTAGTCCTGGTTTAGTCCTGGTTTAGTCCTTAGGTTTAGTTCTCAGGTTTAGTCCTGGTTTAGTTCTGGTTTAGTTCTGGTTTAGTCCAGGTTTAGTCCTGGTTTAGTCCTCAGGTTTAGTCCTGGTTTAGTCCTGGTTTAGACCTGGTTTAGTCCTCAGGTTTAGTCCTGGTTTAGTCCTGGTTTAGTCCAGGTTTAGTCCAGGTTTAGTCCTGGTTTAGTCCTCAGGTTTAGTCCTGGTTTAGTCCTGGTTTAGTCCAGGTTTAGTCCAGGTTTAGTCCTGGTTTAGTCCTGGTTTAGTCCTCAGGTTTAGTCCTGGTTTAGTCCTGATTTAGTCCAGGTTTAGTCCAGGTTTAGTCCTGGTTTAGACCTGGTTTAGTCCTGGTTTAGTCCTCAGGTTTAGCCCTGGTTTAGTCCAGGTTTAGTCCAGGTTTAGTCCTGGTTTAGTCCTGGTTTAGTCCTGGTTTAGTTCTCAGGTTTAGTCCTGGTTTAGTTCTGGTTTAGTCCAGGTTTAGTCCTCAGGTTTAGTCCTCAGGTTTAGTCCTGGTTTAGTCCTGGTTTAGTCCTGGTTTAGTCCAGGTTTAGTCCAGGTTTAGTCCTGGTTTAGTCCTGGTTTAGTCTTGGTTTAGTCCTCAGGTTTAGTCCTGGTTTAGTCCTGGTTTAGTCCTGGTTTAGTCCTGGTTTAGACCTGGTTTAGTCCTGGTTTAGTCCTCAGGTTTAGTCCTGGTTTAGTCCTGGTTTAGTCCTGGTTTAGTCCTCAGGTTTAGTCCTGGTTTAGTCCTGGTTTAGTCCTCAGGTTTAGTTCTCAGGTTTAGTCCTGGTTTAGTTCTGGTTTAGTCCAGGTTTAGTCCTGGTTTAGTCCTGGTTTAGTCCTTAGGTTTAGTTCTCAGGTTTAGTCCTGGTTTAGTTCTGGTTTAGTTCTGGTTTAGTCCAGGTTTAGTCCTGGTTTAGTCCTCAGGTTTAGTCCTGGTTTAGTCCTGGTTTAGACCTGGTTTAGTCCTGGTTTAGTCCTCAGGTTTAGTCCTGGTTTAGTCCTGGTTTAGTCCAGGTTTAGTCCAGGTTTAGTCCAGGTTTAGTCCTCAGGTTTAGTCCTGGTTTAGTCCTGGTTTAGTCCAGGTTTAGTCCAGGTTTAGTCCTGGTTTAGTCCTGGTTTAGTCCTCAGGTTTAGTCCTGGTTTAGTCCTGATTTAGTCCAGGTTTAGTCCAGGTTTAGTCCTGGTTTAGACCTGGTTTAGTCCTGGTTTAGTCCTGGTTTAGTCCTCAGGTTTAGCCCTGGTTTAGTCCAGGTTTAGTCCAGGTTTAGTCCTGGTTTAGTCCTGGTTTAGTCCTGGTTTAGTTCTCAGGTTTAGTCCTGGTTTAGTTCTGGTTTAGTCCAGGTTTAGTCCTCAGGTTTAGTCCTGGTTTAGACCTGGTTTAGACCTGGTTTAGTCCTGGTTTAGTCCTGGTTTAGTCCTGGTTTAGTCCTGGTTTAGTTCTGGTTTAGTCCAGGTTTAGTCCTCAGGTTTAGTCCTGGTTTAGACCTGGTTTAGACCTGGTTTAGACCTGGTTTAGTCCTGGTTTAGTCCTGGTTTAGTCCTGGTTTAGTCCTGGTTTAGTCCTGGTGTAGTCCTGGTTTAGTCCTGGTTTAGTCCTGGTTTAGTCCTGGTTCAGTCCTGGTGTAGTCCTGGTTTAGTCCTGGTTTAGTTCTCAGGTTTAGTCCTGGTTTAGTCCTGGTTTAGTCCAGGTTTAGTCCTGGTTTAGTCCTCAGGTTTAGTCCTGGTTTAGTCCTGGTTTAGTCCTGGTTTAGTCCTCAGGTTTAGTCCAGGTTTAGTCCTGGTTTAGTCCTCAGGTTTAGTCCTGGTTTAGTCCTGGTTTAGTCCTGGTTTAGTCCTGGTTTAGTCCTCAGGTTTAGTCCTGGTTTAGTCCAGGTTTAGTCCAGGTTTAGTCCTGGTTTAGTCCTGGTTTAGTCTTGGTTTAGTCCTCAGGTTTAGTCCTGGTTTAGTCCTGGTTTAGTCCTGGTTTAGTCCTGGTTTAGTCCTGGTTTAGACCTGGTTTAGTCCAGGTTTAGTCCAGGTTTAGTCCTGGTTTAGTCCAGGTTTAGTCCTGGTTTAGTCCTCAGGTTTAGTCCTGGTTTAGTCCAGGTTTAGTCCTGGTTTAGTCCTGGTTTAGTCCTGGTTTAGTCCTCAGGTTTAGTCCTGGTTTAGTCCAGGTTTAGTCCAGGTTTAGTCCTGGTTTAGTCCTCAGGTTTAGTCCTGGTTTAGTCCTGGTTTAGTCCTCAGGTTTAGTCCTGGTTTAGTCCTGGTTTAGTCCTGGTTTAGTCCTCAGGTTTAGTCCTGGTTTAGTCCTGGTTTAGTCCTCAGGTTTAGTCCTGGTTTAGTCCTGGTTTAGTCCTGGTTTAGTCCTGGTTTAGTCCTCAGGTTTAGTCCTGGTTTAGTCCAGGTTTAGTCCTGGTTTAGTCCTGGTTTAGTCCTCAGGTTTAGTCCTCAGGTTTAGTCCTGGTTTAGTCCAGGTTTAGTCCTGGTTTAGTCCTGGTTTAGTCCTGGTTTAGTCCTCAGGTTTAGTCCTGGTTTAGTCCTGGTTTAGTCCTGGTTTAGTCCTCAGGTTTAGTCCTGGTTTAGTCCTGGTTTAGTCCAGGTTTAGTCCTGGTTTAGTCCAGGTTTAGTCCTGGTTTAGTCCTGGTTTAGTCCTCAGGTTTAGTCCTGGTTTAGTCCTGGTTTAGTCCTGGTTTAGTCCTCAGGTTTAGTCCTGGTTTAGTCCTGGTTTAGTCCTGGTTTAGTCCAGGTTTAGTCCTGGTTTAGTCCTGGTTTAGTCCTGGTTTAGTCCTCAGGTTTAGTCCTGGTTTAGTCCTGGTTTAGTCCTCAGGTTTAGTCCTGGTTTAGTCCTCAGGTTTAGTCCTGGTTTAGTCCTGGTTTAGTCCTCAGGTTTAGTCCAGGTTTAGTCCTGGTTTAGTCCTGGTTTAGTCCAGGTTTAGTCCTGGTTTAGTCCTGGTTTAGTCCTCAGGTTTAGTCCTGGTTTAGTCCTGGTTTAGTCCTCAGGTTTAGTCCTGGTTTAGTTCTGGTTTAGTTCTGGTTTAGTCCAGGTTTAGTCCTGGTTTAGTCCTGGTTTAGACCTGGTTTAGACCTGGTTTAGTCCTGGTTTAGTCCTGGTTTAGTCCTGGTTTAGTCCAGGTTTAGTCCTGGTTTAGTCCTGGTTCAGTCCTGGTGTAGTCCTGGTTTAGTCCTGGTGTAGTCCTGGTTTAGTCCTGGTTTAGTTCTCAGGTTTAGTCCTGGTTTAATCCTGGTTTAGTCCTGGTTTAGTCCTGGTTTAGTCCTGGTTTAGTCCTGGTTTAGTCCTCAGGTTTAGTCCTCAGGTTTAGTCCTGGTTTAGTCCTGGTTTAGTCCTGGTTTAGTCCTGGTTTAGTCCTGGTTTAGTCCTCAGGTTTAGTCCTGGTTTAGTCCTGGTTTAGTCCTGGTTTAGTTCTCAGGTTTAGTCCTGGTTTAGTCCTGGTTTAGTCCAGGTTTAGTCCTGGTTTAGTCCTCAGGTTTAGTCCTGGTTTAGTCCTGGTTTAGTCCTGGTTTAGTCCTGGTTTAGTCCTCAGGTTTAGTCCTGGTTTAGTCCTGGTTTAGTCCTGGTTTAGTCCTGGTTTAGTCCTCAGGTTTAGTCCTCAGGTTTAGTCCTGGTTTAGTCCTGGTTTAGTCCTGGTTTAGTCCTGGTTTAGTCCTGGTTCAGTCCTGGTGTAGTCCTGGTTTAGTTCTCAGGTTTAGTCCTGGTTTAGTCCTGGTTTAGTCCAGGTTTAGTCCTGGTTTAGTTCTCAGGTTTAGTCCTGGTTTAGTCCTGGTTTAGTCCAGGTTTAGTCCTGGTTTAGTCCTCAGGTTTAGTCCTGGTTTAGTCCTGGTTTAGTCCTGGTTTAGTCCTCAGGTTTAGTCCTCAGGTTTAGTCCTGGTTTAGTCCTGGTTTAGTCCTGGTTTAGTCCAGGTTTAGTCCAGGTTTAGTCCAGGTTTAGTCCTGGTTTAGACCTGGTTTAGTCCTGGTTTAGTCCTCAGGTTTAGTCCTGGTTTAGTCCTGGTTTAGTCTTGGTTTAGTCCTCAGGTTTAGTCCTGGTTTAGTCCTGGTTTAGTCCTGGTTTAGTCCTGGTTTAGTCCTGGTTTAGACCTGGTTTAGTCCAGGTTTAGTCCAGGTTTAGTCCTGGTTTAGTCCAGGTTTAGTCCTGGTTTAGTCCTCAGGTTTAGTCCTGGTTTAGTCCAGGTTTAGTCCTGGTTTAGTCCTGGTTTAGTCCTGGTTTAGTCCTCAGGTTTAGTCCTGGTTTAGTCCAGGTTTAGTCCTGGTTTAGTCCTCAGGTTTAGTCCTGGTTTAGTCCTGGTTTAGTCCTGGTTTAGTCCTCAGGTTTAGTCCTGGTTTAGTCCTGGTTTAGTCCTGGTTTAGTCCTCAGGTTTAGTCCTGGTTTAGTCCAGGTTTAGTCCTGGTTTAGTCCTCAGGTTTAGTCCTGGTTTAGTCCTGGTTTAGTCCTCAGGTTTAGTCCTGGTTTAGTCCAGGTTTAGTCCTGGTTTAGTCCTGGTTTAGTCCTCAGGTTTAGTCCTCAGGTTTAGTCCTGGTTTAGTCCAGGTTTAGTCCTGGTTTAGTCCTCAGGTTTAGTCCTGGTTTAGTCCTGGTTTAGTCCTGGTTTAGTCCTGGTTTAGTCCTGGTTTAGTCCAGGTTTAGTCCTGGTTTAGTCCTCAGGTTTAGTCCTGGTTTAGTCCTGGTTTAGTCCTGGTTTAGTCCAGGTTTAGTCCAGGTTTAGTCCTCAGGTTTAGTCCTCAGGTTTAGTCCTGGTTTAGTCCTGGTTTAGTCCTGGTTTAGTCCTGGTTTAGTCCAGGTTTAGTCCAGGTTTAGTCCAGGTTTAGTCCTGGTTTAGTCCTCAGGTTTAGTCCTGGTTTAGTCCTGGTTTAGTCCTGGTTTAGTCCTCAGGTTTAGTCCTGGTTTAGTCCTGGTTTAGTCCTGGTTTAGTCCAGGTTTAGTCCAGGTTTAGTCCTGGTTTAGTCCTGGTTTAGTCCTGGTTTAGTCCAGGTTTAGTCCTGGTTTAGTCCTGGTTTAGTCCTCAGGTTTAGTCCTCAGGTTTAGTCCTGGTTTAGTCCTGGTTTAGTCCTCAGGTTTAGTCCTGGTTTAGTCCTGGTTTAGTCCTCAGGTTTAGTCCTGGTTTAGTCCTCAGGTTTAGTCCTGGTTTAGTCCTGGTTTAGTCCTCAGGTTTAGTCCTGGTTTAGTCCTGGTTTAGTCCTGGTTTAGTCCTGGTTTAGTCCTCAGGTTTAGTCCTGGTTTAGTCCTGGTTTAGTCCTGGTTTAGTCCTGGTTTAGTCCTCAGGTTTAGTCCTGGTTTAGTCCTGGTTTAGTCCTGGTTTAGTCCTCAGGTTTAGTCCTGGTTTAGTCCAGGTTTAGTCCTGGTTTAGTCCTGGTTTAGTCCTCAGGTTTAGTCCTCAGGTTTAGTCCTGGTTTAGTCCAGGTTTAGTCCTGGTTTAGTCCTCAGGTTTAGTCCTGGTTTAGTCCTGGTTTAGTCCTGGTTTAGTCCTCAGGTTTAGTCCTGGTTTAGTCCTGGTTTAGTCCTGGTTTAGTCCAGGTTTAGTCCTGGTTTAGTCCTCAGGTTTAGTCCTGGTTTAGTCCTGGTTTAGTCCTGGTTTAGTCCTGGTTTAGTCCTCAGGTTTAGTCCTGGTTTAGTCCTGGTTTAGTCCTGGTTTAGTCCAGGTTTAGTCCTGGTTTAGTCCTCAGGTTTAGTCCTGGTTTAGTCCTGGTTTAGTCCTGGTTTAGTCCTGGTTTAGTCCTCAGGTTTAGTCCTGGTTTAGTCCTGGTTTAGTCCTGGTTTAGTCCAGGTTTAGTCCAGGTTTAGTCCTGGTTTAGTCCTGGTTTAGTCCTGGTTTAGTCCAGGTTTAGTCCTGGTTTAGTCCTGGTTTAGTCCTCAGGTTTAGTCCTGGTTTAGTCCTGGTTTAGTCCTGGTTTAGTCCTCAGGTTTAGTCCTGGTTTAGTCCTGGTTTAGTCCTCAGGTTTAGTCCTCAGGTTTAGTCCTGGTTTAGTCCTGGTTTAGTCCTGGTTTAGTCCTGGTTTAGTCCTCAGGTTTAGTCCTGGTTTAGTCCAGGTTTAGTCCTGGTTTAGTCCTGGTTTAGTCCTGGTTTAGTCCTCAGGTTTAGTCCTGGTTTAGTCCTGGTTTAGTCCTGGTTTAGTCCAGGTTTAGTCCAGGTTTAGTCCTGGTTTAGTCCTGGTTTAGTCCTGGTTTAGTCCAGGTTTAGTCCTGGTTTAGTCCTGGTTTAGTCCTCAGGTTTAGTCCTGGTTTAGTCCTGGTTTAGTCCTGGTTTAGTCCTCAGGTTTAGTCCTGGTTTAGTCCTGGTTTAGTCCTCAGGTTTAGTCCTCAGGTTTAGTCCTGGTTTAGTCCTGGTTTAGTCCTGGTTTAGTCCTGGTTTAGTCCTCAGGTTTAGTCCTGGTTTAGTCCAGGTTTAGTCCTCAGGTTTAGTCCTGGTTTAGTCCTGGTTTAGTCCTCAGGTTTAGTCCTGGTTTAGTCCTGGTTTAGTCCTGGTTTAGTCCTGGTTTAGTCCTCAGGTTTAGTCCT
>JAVJIX010000272.1:27500-117500 GCA_036785185.1 Paratrypauchen microcephalus
TCTCTGGTCTAAACCCAGTCTAAACCCAGTCTAAACCCGGTCTAAACCTGGTCTGAACCCGGTGTAAACCCGGTCTGAACCCGGTCTAAACCCAGCCTAAAGCCGGTCTAAACCCAGTCTAAACCCGGTCTGAACCGGGTCTGATCCGGTTCTAAACACGGTGTAAACACGGTCTGTTTTGCAGCACGTGTGCGTGGACTTTCTCTGGTCTAAACCTGGTCTGAACCCGGTCTGAACCCAGTGTAAACCCGGTCTCTTTTGCAGCACGTGTGCGTGGACTTTCTCTGGTCTAAACCCGGTCTAAACCCGGTCTGAACCCGGTCTAAACCTGGTCTAAACCCAGTCTAAACCCGGTCTGAACCCGGTCTGAACCCGGTCTAAACCCAGCCTAAACCTGGTCTCTTTTGCAGCACGTGTGCGTGGACTTTCTCTGGTCTAAACCCAGTCTAAACCCGGTCTAAACCTGGTCTGAACCCGGTGTAAACCCGGTCTGAACCCGGTCTAAACCCAGCCTAAAGCCGGTCTAAACCCAGTCTAAACCCGGTCTGAACCGGGTCTGATCCGGTTCTAAACACGGTGTAAACACGGTCTGTTTTGCAGCACGTGTGCGTGGACTTTCTCTGGTCTAAACCCGGTCTGAACCCGGTCTGAACCCGGTCTGAACCCGGTCTGAACCCGGTCTAAACCCGGTCTAAACCCGGTCTGTTTTGCAGCACGTGTGCGTGGACTTTCTCTGGTCTAAACCCGGTCTGAACCCGGTCTGTTTTGCAGCACGTGTGCGTGGACTGCGGGCTCTGTTATTGCAGCAGATGCTCCGCCCGCCTGGAGCCCCGCCCCCGCCTGTGTCACACCTGTCAGCGTTTCTACGGTAACCTGCTGCAGAGGGCGGAGCTTATGAGGCTGAAGGTGAAGGAGCTCAGAGACTACCTCCACCTCCACAAGGTCTCCACCCACCTGTGCCGAGAGAAGGTCTGGACTCCACCACAGGGGAGGGGAGGAGGAGGAGAGAGGAGGAGAGAGGAGGAGGAGAGAGGAGGAGGGGAGTAGAGGAGGAGGGGAGTAGAGGAGGAGGAGGAGAGGAGGAGGAGAGAGGAGGAGAGAGGAGGAGAGAGGAGGAGGAGGAGAGAGGAGGAGGAGAGAGGAGGAGGGGAGTAGAGGAGGAGAGGGGAGGAGGAGAGGGGAGGAGGAGGGGAGGAGGAGGGGAGTAGAGGAGGAGAGGAGAGAGGAGGAAGAGAGGAGGAGGAGGAGGAGGAGGGGAGTAGAGGAGGAGAGAGGAGGAGGAGGAGGAGGGGAGTAGAGGAGGAGAGAGGAGGAGGAGGAGAGTAGAGGAGGAGAGAGGAGGAGGAGAGAGGAGGAGGAGAGGAGGAGGAGGAGGAGGAGGAGGAGGAGAGAGGAGGAGGAGGAGTAGAGGAGGAGAGGAGTGGAGGAGGAGGAGGAGGGGAGGAGGAGAGGAGGAGGAGAGAGGAGGAGGGGAGTAGAGGAGGAGAGAGGAGGAGGAGGGGAGGAGAGAGGAGGAGAGAGGAGGAGGAGGAGAGAGGAGGAGAGAGGAGGAGGAGAGGAGGAGGGGAGTAGAGGAGGAGAGGGGAGGAGGAGAGGAGAGAGGAGGAGGAGGAGGAAGAGAGAGGAGGAGGAGGAGGGGAGTAGAGGAGGAGAGGGGAGGAGGAGAGGGGAGGAGGGGAGTAGAGGAGGAGAGAGGAGGAGGAGAGAAGAGGAGAGTAGAGGAGGAGAGGGGAGGAGGAGAGGAGGAGGAGAGGGGAGGAGGAGGGGAGTAGAGGAGGAGAGGGGAGGAGGAGGGGAGTAGAGGAGGAGAGGGGAGGAGGAGGAGGGGAGGAGGAGAGGAGAGAGGAGGAGAGGGGAGGAGGAGGGGAGGAGGAGGGGAGTAGAGGAGGAGAGGGGAGGAGGAGAGGAGAGAGGAGGAGGAGGAGGAAGAGAGGAGGAGGAGGAGGGGAGTAGAGGAGGAGAGAGGAGGAGGAGGAGGAGGAGGGGAGTAGAGGAGGAGAGAGGAGGAGGAGGAGAGTAGAGAAGGAGAGAGGAGGAGGAGGAGAGGGGAGGAGGAGAGGAGAGAGGAGGAGGAGAGAGGAGGAGGAGGAGAGGGGAGGAGGAGAGGAGGAGGAGAGAGGAGGAGGGGAGTAGAGGAGGAGAGGAGTGGAGGAGGAGGAGGGGAGTAGAGGAGGAGAGGAGTGGAGGAGGAGGAGGGGAGGAGGAGAGGAGGAGGAGAGAGGAGGAGGAGGAGTAGAGGAGGAGAGGGGAGGAGGAGGAGAGAGGAGGAGGAGGGGAGTAGAGGAGGAGAGAGGAGGAGAGGGGAGGAGGAGAGGAGGAGGAGGAGGGGAGTAGAGGAGGAGAGGAGGAGAGGAGGAGGAGGAGGAGGAGGAGGAGAGGAGGAGGAGAGAGGAGGAGGGGAGTAGAGGAGGAGAGGGGAGGAGGAGAGAGGAGGAGGAGGGGAGTAGAGGAGGAGAGAGGAGGAGAGGGGAGGAGGAGGAGGAGGAGGAGGGAGTAGAGGAGGAGAGGGGAGGAGGAGGAGTGGAGGAGGAGGAGGAGGAGGAGGAGGGGAGTAGAGGAGGAGAGGGGAGGAGGAGTGGAGGAGGAGGAGGGGAGGAGGAGAGAGGAGGAGAGGGGAGGAGGAGGAGAGGAGGAGGAGAGGGGAGGAGGAGGAGGAAGAGAGAGGAGGAGGAGGAGGAGAGGGGAGGAGGGGAGTAGAGGAGGAGAGAGGAGGAGGAGAGGGGAGGAGGAGGGGAGGAGGAGAGGAGTAGAGGAGGAGAGGGGAGGAGGAGAGGAGAGAGGAGGAGGAGAGAGGAGGAGGAGAGGGGAGGAGGAGGGGAGGAGGAGGGGAGTAGAGGAGGAGAGGGGAGGAGGAGAGGGGAGGAGGAGAGGAGAGAGGAGAGAGGAGAGAGGAGGAGGAGGAGAGGAGGAGGGGAGGAGAGGAGAGAGGAGGAGAGAGGAGGAGGAGAGGGGAGGAGGAGGGGAGTAGAGGAGGAGAGGGGAGGAGGAGAGGGGAGGAGGAGGGAGGAGAAGAGAGGAGAGGAGGAGTGTGTGATGTTGTGTGTGTTTCAGGAGGATCTGGTGGAGTTGGTTTTGGGGCATCAGTCGTCTTCTGAAGCATCAACGCCGGACTCCGCCCCTCCGCCTCAGGCCACGCCCACTGAGAGACAGACTCCTCCCACAGAGACGCAGGCCCCTCCCACAGAGACGCAGGCCCCTCCCACAGAAACAGAGGCCCCTCCCACAGAGATGTCCCCGCCTACAGAGAGTCTGGCCACACCCATAGATGTACAGGCCACGCCCACAAATGCACAGGCCCCTCCTCTCCGAGCCGAAGCCACGCCCCCTGAGCCACCCACCGTCCACTCGGAGAGTCTACTGGAGGATGAAGAGGAGGAGGAGGAGCAGGTGCGTTCCTGTCCCGTGCCCAGATCCCGTGGCGCTGAAGTCGCCATAGTAACCAGACTTAAAGCTCATGTAGGAGTGTTTATAACAAGTTTTACTCATAATTACAATTATACAATTAATAATGATATAACAATGATATCGTCCATGGCCTCTCCGAACTCCTCCCAACCCCGAGTTTTAGCCAGTGCGACCGCCCGGGCTGCAGCACGCTTGGCCCGCCGGTACCCGTCAGCTGCCTCAGGAGTCCCATGAGCCAACAAGGCCCGATAAGACTCCTTCAGCATGATGGCATCTCTTACTTCCGGTGTCCACCACCGGGTTTGGGGATTGCCACAGCGACAGGCACCACAGACCTTACGACCACAGCTACGGGCGGCCGGATCGACAGTAGAGGCCGAGAACAAAGCCCACTCGGACTCTATGTCCCCAGCCTCCCGCGGAATCTTGGAATCTCTCCCGGAGGTGTGAGTTGAAGGTGCCCCTGACAGAGGGCTCTGCCAGACGTTCCCAACAGACCTTCCCGATACGCTTGGGCCTGCCAGGTCTCTCCGGCTTTCTCCCCCGCCAGCGGACCCAACTCACAACCAGGTGGTGATCGGTTGACAGCTCTGCCCCTCTCTTCACCCGAGTGTCCAAGACACGCGGCAGGAGGTCAGATGACACGACAACAAAGTCGATCATCGACCTCCGTCCTAGGGTGTCCTGGTGCCACGTGCACTGATGGACACCCTTGTGCTCGAACATGGTGTTCGTTATGGACAAACTGTGGCTAGCACAGAAGTCCAATAACAGAACACCGCTCGGGTTTGGATCAGGGAGGCCGTTCCTCCCAATCACTCCTCCCAGCTGCATTCACTCTGCGCTGCAGGGCTTTCCTGTTCTGTTCAGCTCCCGTACCACACAGTGATGCAGCTGGTCAGGACGCTCTCAATGGTGCCTCGGTAGAAGGTGGTCATAATGGGTGGAGGGGCTCCAGCTCTCCTCAGTTTGCGGAGGAAATAGAGGCGCTTCTGAGCCCTCTTTGCCAGTGATGCAGTATTCACTGTCCAGGAGAGGTCCTCACTGATGTGCACCCCCAGGAATTTGGTGCTGCTCACCCTCTCTACAGCAGCACCATTGATGGACAGTGGGGGGTGCTGGGTGGGGCCTCTCCGGAAGTCAATAACAATCTCCTTGGTCTTTTCAACATTAAGAAGGAGATTGTTATTGCTGCACCACTGGGTCAGAAGGCTCACCTCACTCCTGTAGTTTGTCTCATCGTTATTAGAGATGAGACCCACCACAGTCGTATCGTCCGCAAACTTCACTATGTGATTGGTGCTGAACGCTGGTGAGCAGTCGTGGGTCAGCAGAGTGAAGAGCATCGGACTGAGCACACAGCCCTGGGGGGCTCCTGTGCTCAGTCTAATGCAGCTGGAGGTGTTTCTGCTGACTCGCACTGCCTGTGGCCTCTCACTGAGGAAGTCCAGCAGCCACAGTGACCACAGTGAGGTCTGAAGCCCCAGGTGGTCCAGTTTGATAATGAGCTGCTGTGGGATTATGGTGCTGAATGCTGAACTGAAATCTATGAACAGCATTCTCACATATGAGTCTTTATTGTCCAGGTGGGTGAGGGCCGGGTGAAGAGCAGAACAGATTGCATCATCAGTAGAGCGGTTGGCCCGGTATGCAAACTGGAATGGGTCTAGGGGGATTTAATGTGTGCCATGAATCGCCGTTCAAAGCACTTCATGATGATGGGGGTCAGTGCAACAGGGCGATAGTACCGGACTGTTGTGGTGAAGAGGGAGCTGAGCCGAAAGGCAAAGCTCTCGATTTACCGTCGATCTACGTTCCTCCCCTCACCTATGGTCATGAGCTCTGGGATTTGAACCATGGGTCTGCGTTCAGTGTAACACTGCCTCTGTGTCGCCCCCTTCAGGACAGCGGGCCGCGGCGCCGGGCGTCGCTGTCGGACCTGCGCTCTGAGGACGACATCGAAACACTGAGCGTGCGGAGACTGAAGGAAATCCTCGCACGAAACTTTGTGGATTTTAAAGGATGCTGCGAAAAGTGGGAACTGATGGAACGAGTGAGACGACTGTACAGAGACAAGAAGAGTCTGCCAGGTACACAACGCACACAGACGCACAACACACACACACACAACACACACAGACGCACAACACACACACAACACACATACAACACACACAGACGCACAACACACACACAACACACACAGACGCACAACACACACAGACGCACAACACACACAGACGCACAACACACACAGACGCACAACACACACACAACACACACAGACGCACAACACACACAGACGCACAACACACACACAACACACATACAACACACACAGACGCACAACACACACACAACACGCATACAACACACACAGACGCACAACACACACACAACACACACAGACGCACAACACACACACAACACACACAGACGCACAACGCACACAGACGCACAACACACACACAACACACACAGACGCACAACGCACACAGACGACTGTACAGAGACAAGAAGAGTCTGCCAGGTACACAACGCACACAGACGCACAACACACACACAACACACATACAACACACACAGACGCACAACACACTCAGACACACACACACAACACACACAGACGCACAACACACACAGACGCACAACACACACACACACACAACACACAGACGCACAACACACACAGACGCACAACACACACACAACACACACAGACACACAATACACACACAACACACACACAACACACACAGACACACAACACACACAGACGCACAACACACACACAACACACACAGACGCACAATACACACAACACACACAGACGCACAACACACACACAACACACATACAACACACACAGACGCACAACACACACACAACACACACAGACGCACAATACACACAACACACACAGACGCACAATACACACACAACACACATACAACACACACACAGACGCACAATACACACACAACACACATACAACACACACAGACGCACAATACACACACAACACACAGACGCACAACACACACACAACACACACAGACGCACAACACACACACAACACACACAGACGCACAATACACACACAACACACAGACGCACAACACACACACAACACACACAGACGCACAATACACACACAACACACAGACGCACAACACACACACAACACACACAGACGCACAACACACACACAACACACAGACGCACAACACACAACACACACAGACGCACAACACACACAACACACACAGACGCACAACGCACACAGACGCACAACACACACACAACACACACAGACGCACAACGCACACAGACGCACAACACACACACAACACACACAGACGCACAACACACACGCACAACACACACAGACGCGCAACGCACACGCAACACACACAGACGCACAACACACACACAACGCACACAGACGCACAACACACACACAACACACACAGACGCACAACACACACACAACACACACAGACGCACAACACACACAGATGCACAACACACACACAACGCACACAGACGCACAACACACACACAACACACACAGACGCACAACACACACACAACGCACACAGACGCACACACACACACACACACACACACACACACAGATGCACAACACACACACAACACACACACACAGATGCACAACACACACACAACACACACAGACGCACAACACACACACACAACACACACAGACGCACAACACACATACAACACACACAGACGCACAATACACACACAACACACACATACGCACAATACACACACAACACACAGACGCACAACACACACACAACACACACAGACGCACAATACACACACACAACACACACAGACGCACAACACACACACACAACACACACAGACGCACAACACACACACAACACACACAGACGCACAACACACACACACAACACACACAGACGCACAATACACACACACAACACACACAGACGCACAACACACACACACAACACACACAGACGCACAACACACACACAACACACACAGACGCACAACACACACACAACACACACAGATGACTAAAACATCACATATGCCCGTTGCAAAAGTACAGAAGGCTTGAATATACAGTGGTCCCTCGTTTGTCGCCGTGGTTACGTTCTAAAAATAACCCACAATAAGTGAAATCCGTGAAGTAGGGCTGGGCGATATCTCCAGATGTTTTATGAAATCGATTAAAATTTTGGCATATGGAATATCTGGAGAATAAGATTTTGCCGCTCTGCTTATTTTCCTGAACTGTGTTGTGGAGCTGTCCGCCCCGCCTGCTTCTTGCGTCTCGTGGCCCCCCCCCCCCTCGCGTGTACGCCGCGTGTGTTTGTTGATAACTTATCCAACATGGCGGCGCCCACAGAAGCGTCCACGAGAAAATTCATACCAAAGAAAACAAACGGCTCCACCACCACCACTTCTAAGAAGACACAACAAACGACGCTCCAAACATCTTTACCCCGGTGTCTACCCTACGGAAACACAAGTGCAAGGTGGGTCAGCATTACGGAGTCCACTGCCTTCCATATCGCAAAAGACATGACGCCCATAGCGGTTGTTGAGCGACCGGGCTTCATACCAATGCTAAAAAGGCTTGACCCTAGATACAATCTACCTGGTCGCCGCTTTTTTGCGAGACCGTATACTACTTCCTTGGTTTTTCCTACTTCCTACTACTTCCTTTTTTCCCCTGCATAGATATCGAGATATATATCGTATATCGAGATATAGCAAACACATATCGAGATTATTTTTTTCCTCCATATCGCCCAGCCCTACCGTGAAGTAGGACAACTTTATATTTTACAATTCTTGTAGCGTGTAAACGCCTCAGCACACACATTCTACACTTTTCTCACACTGGAATTAACCTTTTCTCACATTTCTCTCTCGTTTAAACACTCAAACGTTTGTAGATTTTCATCAGAATGTTTTAATAGTGAAGTGTGGGGGGGGGGGGGGCACCGCTGGACGTGTGAGGGGGGCGGAGACTCGAGCCGCTGGATCCACAGGAAACACGGCGCTCATGCAACGGCACCGCCACGTCCCGGGACGCGCACCAACCTCCCGGAGAGGTGTGCGCGCGGACACGTGCACCCGCTCATCGTGGTCAAATCCGTGACAGAGCCGCACGACCGGCGCCAGGCCGTGTGTCCCACCCGGGGCCGCGAGACAGAGACCGAGGCCGGGAGTGTCCGGACTGTACCCCCCCCCCCCTCAGGACCGCCTCCACGGCCAACGATGACGCACAAACCTCAACACGAACGCCGCACGAAACCAGGCAAAGAGCCACATGCCCTGGTTTAATCCTGGTTTAGTCCAGGTTTAGTCCTGGTTTAATCCTGGTTTAGTCCTGGTTTAGTCCAGGTTTAGTCCTGGTTTAGTCCTGGTTTAGTCCTGGTTTAATCCTGGTTTAGTCCTGGTTTAGTCCTGGTTTAATCCTGGTTTAGTCCTGGTTTAGTCCTGGTTTAGTCCTGGTTTAATCCTGGTTTAGTCCTGGTTTAGTCCTGGTTTAGTCCTGGTTTAATCCTGGTTTAATCCTGGTTTAGTCCTGGTTTAATCCTGGTTTAGTCCTGGTTTAGTCCAGGTTTAGTCCTGGTTTAGTCCTGGTTTAATCCTGGTTTAGTCCTGGTTCAGACCTGGTTTAATCCTGGTTTAATCCTGGTTTAGTCCTGGTTTAATCCTGGTTTAATCCTGGTTTAGTCCAGGTTTAGTCCCGGTCTGGTCCCGGTCTGGTCCCGGTCTGGTCCTCATGGGTGGCCTGTGGAGTGGGGGAGTTGGTCTCCAGGATCTGGACTCTCAGAAGTATCCTGGTCTTTACTGGAACTAACGACCGAATACGCGTATTGCGTCCCAAGATGCGGCAGTGCCGTTGGCGGGTGCTTCTCACAGACCCAGTGACTCATGCCCCCCCCTCCCCATGCATCCAGCCGGACCCCCGGAGCCGTGGCCCCCCCGTGTCCCACATCTATTACATCTATATAAATGTGTCAAACTGAACACATTCTGTAGGTCTACAGTCCCTGAGCCAATCAGGACGCAGAACACAATGTTGATACAAAATAAATAAAAATCTGTCAAACAGCGAAAAGTGAACCGCGATCTAGAACCACTGTAATACAAATAAAACACACAATGTGGAGCAATGTGTCATTTAAGCAGCAGTGTCAGTGTCATTTAAGCAGCAGTGTCATTTAAGCAGCAGTGTCAGTGTCATTTAAGCAGCAGTGTCATTTAAGCAGCAGTGTCATTGTCATTTAAGCAGCAGTGTCATTGTCATTTAAGCAGCAGTGTCAGTGTCATTTAAGCAGCAGTGTCATTGTCATTTAAGCATCAGTGTCAGTGTCATTTAAGCAGCAGTGTCATTTAAGCAGCAGTGCCGGTGTCATTTAAGCAGCAGTGCCGGTGTCATTTAAGCAGCAGTGTAATTTAAGCAGCAGTGTGATTGGGAGAGAGTTGAGCATCCTGACAGCTTGGTGGATGAAGCTGTCTTTCAGTCTGCTGGTCTTGGCCCTGAGGCTCCTCAGTCTCCTTCCTGATGGCAGCAGACTGAAGAGGCAGTTGGATGGGTGGGTGGGATCACCCAGAGGGTGAGGCGGGTGAGGCGGGTGCGGTAGATGTCCTGCAGGGAGGGGAGAGAGACACCCACGATTCTCTCAGCTGCTCTCACTACTCGGTGTAGCTTTTTCCGGGTGCAGGACACGGTGCAGGTGCCATACCACACAGTGATGCAGCTGGTGAGGATGTGACCTATGGTGCCTCTGTAGAAGGTGTAGAGATTTAGTCTGATAAAAGAAACATGATCAGGTTTAGTCCTGGTTTAGTCCTGGTTTAGTCCTGGTTTAGTCCTGGTTTAGTCCTGGTTCAGTCTGTGGTGTGTGTCTGTTCCAGAAGGGGGCGCTGCAGCAGACGAGCTCCTGTGCCGGATCTGTATGGACGGCGCCATTGACTGCGTGCTGCTGGAGTGTGGTCACATGATCACGTGCACGCCGTGCGGCAAACGCATGAGCGCGTGTCCCGTCTGCAGACAGTACGTGATCCGAGCCGTCCACGTCTTCAGGTCCTGAGGTGAGACGGGTTCAGACCTGGTTCAGACCTGGTTCAGACCTGGTTCAGACCTGGTTCAGACCTGGTTCAGACCTGGTTCAGACCTGGTTTAGTCCTGGTTTAGTCCTGGTTCAGACCTGGTTTAGTCCTGGTTCAGACCTGGTTCAGACCTGTCTCTTGTGTGTCCACAGGGGGCGCTCTCGGAGCTCGGCTGGTGTTGGATCTTCTTAAATCTGAACTCAGATTAAACCTTCACGTGGTGATTGTTGAATGTTTCCCGCCCTCTCCTCCTGTTGGTCAGCCTCAGCAGTGCTCTGGGTGATTGACAGGTCCATTCATCCAACTGCAACACAGTGTGAAGTGTCAGAAGAAGCAGATGACTTCAGGTTCCTCTCTGAGGCACGTCTAAGTTTACATGAATCTAGATCTTTCCAAACCGTCACCTGGCTCCAACAAAATCCTCATCTAATGTTTTGAGCACATCCCCCACACCAAACTTTAACAGATTTTGTTCTCCTCATGATGTTCTCCACGTGATGCTCTCCACGTGATGCTCTCCACGTGATGTTCTCCACGTGATGCTCTCCACGTGATGTTCTCCACGTGATGTTCTCCACGTGATGTTCTCCACGTGATGTTCTCCACGTGATGTTCTCCACGTGATGTTCTCCACGTGATGCTCTCCACGTGATGTTCTCCACGTGATGTTCTCCACGTGATGTTCTCCACGTGATGTTCTCCACGTGATGCTCTCCACGTGATGTTCTCCACGTGATGTTCTCCACGTGATGCTCTCCACGTGATGTTCTTCACGTGATGTTCTCCACGTGATGGACCCCTCAAACCTCCTCGGTTTGAGAGGTCCTGGTCTGTTCAGAGGGCTGTAGATACAGAGTCCATGGAGCCCAGTCTGCTCTAAATAAAGTTCTGAGGGAACGCTGTAGAAACATCTGATGTGGAGCAGGAGCAGAAACGCCAGTTTGAATGTCTCTGTGAGATGAAGAAGGGACCAATCAGACGCCGGCTCCTGTGATTCCGCCCGGCAACAGCTTCAGCTCGTCCAATCACAGCCCTCCTCCTCGTCTTCCTTTTTTGCACTAATTTTTCGTTTTCGCTGCTTCTGTTTTTCATTTAGTTTGTGACTTTAAGGAACAAAATGACAGCTCCAAACTGTGTCAGATGCCCTCCCCGTGTGTGTCAGATGCCCTCCCCGTGTGTCAGATGCCCTCCCCGTGTGTGTCAGATGCCCTCCCTGTGTGTCAGATGCCCTCCCCGTGTGTCAGATGCCCTCCCCGTGTGTCAGATGCCCTCCCTGTGTGTCAGATGCCCTCCCCGTGTGTCAGATGCCCTCCCTGTGTGTCAGATGCCCTCCCCGTGTGTGTCAGATGCCCTCCCTGTGTGTCAGATGCCCTCCCTGTGTGTCAGATGCCCTCCCCGTGTGTGTCAGATGCCCTCCCCGTGTGTGTCAGATGCCCTCCCCGTGTGTCAGATGCCCTCCCCGTGTGTGTCAGATGCCCTCCCCGTGTGTGTCAGATGCCCTCCCTGTGTGTCAGATGCCCTCCCCGTGTGTCAGATGCCCTCCCCGTGTGTCAGATGCCCTCCCCGTGTGTGTCAGATGCCCTCCCCGTGTGTCAGATGCCCTCCCTGTGTGTCAGATGCCCTCCCCGTGTGTCAGATGCCCTCCCCGTGTGTCAGATGCCCTCCCCGTGTGTGTCAGATGCCCTCCCCGTGTGTGTCAGATGCCCTCCCCGTGTGTGTCAGATGCCCTCCCTGTGTGTCAGATGCCCTCCCCGTGTGTCAGATGCCCTCCCCGTGTGTGTCAGATGCCCTCCCCGTGTGTGTCAGATGCCCTCCCCGTGTGTCAGATGCCCTCCCTGTGTGTCAGATGCCCTCCCCGTGTGTCAGATGCCCTCCCCGTGTGTCAGATGCCCTCCCCGTGTGTGTCAGATGCCCTCCCTGTGTGTGTCAGATGCCCTCCCTGTGTGTCAGATGCCCTCCCCGTGTGTCAGATGCCCTCCCCGTGTGTGTCAGATGCCCTCCCTGTGTGTCAGATGCCCTCCCCGTGTGTGTCAGATGCCCTCCCCGTGTGTGTCAGATGCCCTCCCTGTGTGTCAGATGCCCTCCCCGTGTGGGTCAGATGCCCTCCCTGTGTGTCAGATGCCCTCCCTGTGTGTCAGATGCCCTCCCTGTGTGTCAGATGCCCTTCCCGTGTGGGTCAGATGCCCTCCCTGTGTGTCAGATGCCCTCCCTGTGTGTCAGATGCCCTCCCTGTGTGTCAGATGCCCTTCCCTTGGAGCTTTAAACAAAGCTGGACATTTGTACAGAAAATATTTTAAAGTGAAAAAAAGGAAGCCTGGTTTTCTGTGAGTGAATAATTTTGTAATAAATATAATTTCCTACATTTGAGTGTTTGTGTTTTTGAAGTTGTTCTTGAGTTTGGGTCACAGAGCTCTGATAAAAATAATCACATAAACTAAATAATCATAAACTAAATAATCATAAACTCTTCTCGTCTTTATTTTAATATAAAACGGTCACGTGGCTGTGGAGAGTGATTCTCGCTGCTGATTGGCTTGTGGAGAGCGGTGGGCGGGACCTGGACGCGCTCCTCGCCTCTGATTGGATGTCTGGAGGGCGGTGGGCGTGGTGCAGTTTGAAGGCGCTTCCCGCCTCAGTGCCGGGTTGCCAGATCCAGAAGTCCGTGTCACTTTTCAGCTCAGTTCATCAGGTTTCAGTGTCCCATAATCTCACAAACCTGCACATTTAACAGGAGTTCTCTCGGACTGAAAACACTCTGATCCACCTGGTGATGTCATCATGTGGTGAATGTTACAGGAAGTGCTCCACGTTCACTAGAATCATTTAGATCATTTCAGTCCTGGAGTCGCCGATCTCGACTGAACTAAATGAAGTGAACTGCTGGTCCCTGGTCTAGTCCCTGGTCCCTGGTCTAGTCCCTGGTCCCTGGTCTAGTCCCTGGTCCCTGGTCTAGTCCCTGGTCTAGTCCCTGGTCCCTGGTCAGTCCCTGGTCTAGTCCCTGGTCCCTGGTCCTTGGTCTAGTCCCTGGTCCCTGGTCTAGTCCCTGGTCCTTGGTCTAGTCCCTGGTCTAGTCCCTGGACCCTGGTCTAGTCCCTGGTCTAGTCCCTGGACCCTGGTCTAGTCCCTGGTCCCTGGTCCTTGGTCTAGTCCCTGGTCTAGTCCCTGGACCCTGGTCTAGTCCCTGGTCTAGTCCCTGGACCCTGGTCTAGTCCCTGGTCTAGTCCCTGGACCCTGGTCTAGTCCCTGGTCTAGTCCCTGGTCCCTGGTCTAGTCCCTGGTCTAGTCCCTGGTCCCTGGTCCTTGGTCTAGTCCCTGGTCTAGTCCCTGGACCCTGGTCTAGTCCCTGGACCCTGGTCTAGTCCCTGGTCCCTGGTCTAGTCCCTGGTCTAGTCCCTGGTCCCTGGTCTAGTCCCTGGTCTAGTCCCTGGTCTAGTCCCTGGTCTAGTCCCTGGTCCCTGGTCCTTGGTCTAGTCCCTGGTCTAGTCCCTGGACCCTGGTCTAGTCCCTGGTCCTTGGTCTAGTCCCTGGTCTAGTCCCTGGTCCCTGGTCTCTGGTCTGGCTGCTTTTATTTACTTGATTTGCTGCAAACAGGTGAACCTTCTATAAAGAGTCACTAAACAGAAGTCAAAATCAATCAATAATCAATATTTACATATTTTTCTTCCACTGGAAACATCTTCACGTCTCTGGATCCGTGTTTTCTGGCGCCCAATCTGGCGCCCCGGAGCCGCGTTAGCCTCACGGAGCTAACGGGAGCTAACGGGAGCTAACGGCGCTAACACCGAGCTCCTCCGGGCGAGTGTCCGGGATCCAGAGCTCTACCGCGGCGTGTCCCGGAGCCGAGCAGCGGCTCCACCCGGAGGTCATGGCCGAAATCCTGGAGAAAAAGAAGCCGAACGAGAGCGCTGGTGTCCGGCGGAGGAGCAGAGCCAGCCATCCGCGGAAGAGCAGCCAAACTCGGGTAAAGTTTGTGCTGCGTCCCGGGACCCGGGTCAGGGGGAGTGCTAAAGGAGGTGGACATGATTCAGACCCGAACCCAGCGGAGAAATGTGAAGAAAACAACCGGGCAGTGCCGGGAGCTCAGGGGGTTCCTCCTGATGTCCTCCTCCTGATGTCCCCCTCCTGATGTCCTCCTCCTGATGTCCTCCTCCTGATGTCCTCCTCCTGATGTCCTCCTCCTGATGTCCTCCTCCTGATGTCCCCCTCCTGATGTCCCCCTCCTGATGTCCCCCTCCTGATGTCCCCCTCCTGATGTCCCCCTCCTGATGTCCTCCTCCTGATGTCCTCCTCCTGATGTCCTCCTCCTGCCTCCTGTCCCCCTCTGGACTCTCTGGAGGAGGTGTGACAGGAGGTCTGGACTCTCTGGAGGAGGTGTCTCAGGTGTGACAGGAGGTCTGGACTCTCTGGAGGAGGTGTGACAGGAGGTCTGGACTCTCTGGAGGAGGTGTCTCAGGTGTGACAGGAGGTCTGGACTCTCTGGAGGAGGTGTGACAGGAGGTCTGGACTCTCTGGAGGAGGTGTCTCAGGTGTGACAGGAGGTCTGGACTCTCTGGAGGAGGTGTCTCAGGTGTGACAGGAGGTCTGGACTCTGGAGGAGGTGTCTCAGGTGTGACAGGAGGTCAGGACTCTGGAGGAGGTGTCTCAGGTGTGACAGGAGGTCTGGACTCTCTGGAGGAGGTGTCTCAGGTGTGACAGGAGGTCTGGACTCTCTGGAGGAGGTGTGACAGGAGGTCTGGACTCTCTGGAGGCGTCTCAGGTGTGACAGGAGGTCTGGACTCTCTGGAGGAGGTGTGACAGGAGGTCTGGACTCTCTGGAGGAGGCGTCTCAGGTGTGACAGGAGGTCTGGACTCTCTGGAGGAGGTGTCTCAGGTGTGACAGGAGGTCTGGACTCTCTGGAGGAGGTGCGACAGGAGGTCTGGACTCTCTGGAGGAGGTGTCTCAGGTGTGACAGGAGGTCTGGACTCTCTGGAGGAGGTGTGACAGGAGGTCTGGACTCTCTGGAGGAGGCGTCTCAGGTGTGACAGGAGGTCTGGACTCTCTGGAGGAGGCGTCTCAGGTGTGACAGGAGGTCTGGACTCTCTGGAGGAGGTGTGACAGGAGGTCTGGACTCTCTGGAGGAGGCGTCTCAGGTGTGACAGGAGGTCTGGACTCTCTGGAGGAGGTGTGACAGGAGGTCTGGACTCTCTGGAGGAGGTGTCTCAGGTGTGACAGGAGGTCAGGACTCTGGAGGAGGTGTGACAGGAGGTCTGGACTCTGGAGGAGGTGTCTCAGGTGTGACAGGAGGTCTGGACTCTGGAGGAGGCGTCTCAGGTGTGACAGGAGGTCTGGACTCTCTGGAGGAGGCGTCTCAGGTGTGACAGGAGGTCTGGACTCTCTGGAGGAGGTGTCTCAGGTGTGACAGGAGGTCAGGACTCTCTGGAGGAGGTGTCTCAGGTGTGACAGGAGGTCTGGACTCTCTGGAGGAGGCGTCTCAGTTGTGACAGGAGGTCTGGACTCTGGAGGAGGTGCGACAGGAGGTCTGGACTCTCTGGAGGAGGCGTCTCAGTTGTGACAGGAGGTCAGGACTCTGGAGGAGGTGTGACAGGAGGTCTGGACTCTCTGGAGGAGGCGTCTCAGTTGTGACAGGAGGTCTGGACTCTCTGGAGGAGGTGCGACAGGAGGTCTGGACTCTCTGGAGGAGGTGTCTCAGTTGTGACAGGAGGTCTGGACTCTCTGGAGGAGGTGCGACAGGAGGTCTGGACTCTCTGGAGGAGGTGTGACAGGAGGTCTGGACTCTCTGGAGGAGGCGTCTCAGGTGTGACAGGAGGTCTGGACTCTCTGGAGGAGGTGTCTCAGGTGTGACAGGAGGTCTGGACTCTCTGGAGGAGGTGTGACAGGAGGTCTGGACTCTGGAGGAGGTGTCTCAGGTGTGACAGGAGGTCTGGACTCTCTGGAGGAGGCGTCTCAGGTGTGACAGGAGGTCTGGACTCTCTGGAGGAGGTGTCTCAGGTGTGACAGGAGGTCTGGACTCTCTGGAGGAGGTGTGACAGGAGGTCTGGACTCTGGAGGAGGTGTCTCAGGTGTGACAGGAGGTCTGGACTCTCTGGAGGAGGCGTCTCAGGTGTGACAGGAGGTCTGGACTCTTTGGAGGAGGTGTGACAGGAGGTCTGGACTCTCTGGAGGAGGTGTGACAGGAGGTCTGGACTCTCTGGAGGAGGTGTGACAGGAGGTCTGGACTCTCTGGAGGAGGTGTCTCAGGTGTGACAGGAGGTCTGGACTCTCTGGAGGAGGTGTGACAGGAGGTCTGGACTCTCTGGAGGAGGTGTCTCAGGTGTGACAGGAGGTCTGGACTCTCTGGAGGAGGTGTGACAGGAGGTCTGGACTCTCTGGAGGAGGTGTCTCAGGTGTGACAGGAGGTCTGGACTCTCTGGAGGAGGTGTGACAGGAGGTCTGGACTCTCTGGAGGAGGTGTCTCAGGTGTGACAGGAGGTCTGGACTCTCTGGAGGAGGTGTGACAGGAGGTCTGGACTCTCTGGAGGAGGTGTCTCAGGTGTGACAGGAGGTCTGGACTCTCTGGAGGAGGTGTCTCAGGTGTGACAGGAGGTCTGGACTCTCTGGAGGAGGTGTCTCAGGTGTGACAGGAGGTCTGGACTCTCTGGAGGAGGTGTGACAGGAGGTCTGGACTCTCTGGAGGAGGTGTCTCAGGTGTGACAGGAGGTCTGGACTCTCTGGAGGAGGTGTGACAGGAGGTCTGGACTCTCTGGAGGAGGTGTGACAGGAGGTCTGGACTCTCTGGAGGAGGTGTCTCAGGTGTGACAGGAGGTCTGGACTCTCTGGAGGAGGTGTCTCAGGTGTGACAGGAGGTCTGGACTCTCTGGAGGAGGTGTCTCAGGTGTGACAGGAGGTCTGGACTCTGGAGGAGGTGTGACAGGAGGTCTGGACTCTCTGGAGGAGGTGTCTCAGGTGTGACAGGAGGTCTGGACTCTCTGGAGGAGGTGTGACAGGAGGTCTGGACTCTCTGGAGGAGGCGTCTCAGGTGTGACAGGAGGTCTGGACTCTCTGGAGGAGGTGTGACAGGAGGTCTGGACTCTCTGGAGGAGGCGTCTCAGGTGTGACAGGAGGTCTGGACTCTCTGGAGGAGGCGTCTCAGGTGTGACAGGAGGTCTGGACTCTCTGGAGGAGGTGTGACAGGAGGTCTGGACTCTCTGGAGGAGGTGTGACAGGAGGTCTAGACTCTCTGGAGGAGGCGTCTCGGGTGTGACAGGAGGTCTGGACTCTCTGGAGGAGGTGTGACAGGAGGTCTGGACTCTCTGGAGGAGGTGTCTCAGGTGTGACAGGAGGTCTAGACTAGACTCTCTGGAGGAGGTGTGACAGGAGGTCTGGACTCTCTGGAGGAGGTGTCTCAGGTGTGACAGGAGGTCTGGACTCTCTGGAGGAGGTGTCTCAGGTGTGACAGGAGGTCTGGACTCTCTGGAGGAGGTGTGACAGGAGGTCTGGACTCTCTGGAGGAGGTGTCTCAGGTGTGACAGGAGGTCTGGACTCTCTGGAGGAGGTGTGACAGGAGGTCTGGACTCTCTGGAGGAGGTGTCTCAGGTGTGACAGGAGGTCTGGACTCTCTGGAGGAGGTGTCTCAGGTGTGACAGGAGGTCTGGACTCTCTGGAGGAGGTGTCTCAGGTGTGACAGGAGGTCTGGACTCTCTGGAGGAGGTGTCTCAGGTGTGACAGGAGGTCTGGACTCTCTGGAGGAGGTGTGACAGGAGGTCTGGACTCTCTGGAGGAGGTGTGACAGGAGGTCTGGACTCTCTGGAGGAGGTGTGACAGGAGGTCTGGACTCTCTGGAGGAGGTGTCTTGACAGTTCTGCCTCCACTGAACTTGAGAGTTTGTGGAGAGTTCCTGCTTGAATTCAGGATGTCAGAATATCCTCCCAGAGCTGCTGTTCGGATGTGAACTGCCTCCTGCCCTCAGAGATCTTTCACCTGAGGAGCTCCAGAGGTTCTCCAGAGGGCTGAGGTCAGGGAGGAGCTCCAGAGGTTCTCCAGAGGGCTGAGGTCAGGGGAGGAGCTCCAGAGGTTCTCCAGAGGGCTGAGGTCAGGGGAGGATGGAGGCCACACCATGAGTTTCTGATGATGCAGAGGAGTTCCTGCACGAGATGGAGCTTTGTCCTGCATGAAGATGATTTTACTACGGAAAGCACAGTTCTTCTTTTTGTTCCATGGAAGAAAGTTTACAGAGGTCATCTTCACACCTTCAGGGACCCTAAAGGGGCCGACAGCTCTCCTCATGATTCAGGTCCAAAACATGACTCCACTAACCTGGGAAATCCCAGGCTGCTTTGCACCATCGTTCCGATCTAGACAGTCTGGCAACCAGGCTAAGTGAGCTCTCCTGATCCTGGGAGCCAATCAGAGAGCGGGGAGGGAAAGACGGTGACTCGTACTACGCGACAAACAGAAACTTGTAGTTTGAACTGACGACTGACATGAGGCTCTGATAGACATTCATAACGCCCAATAAACGTAAAGCACACCTCCACGAGATATTCAGGAGGTGCTCCAGACCATCACTGTGATATGGTCTGGGGTAAACCAGGCAGTGACTCCACCACCTCCTCGCTGACGTCACAGTCTTGTTGGGACCTGGTGGTCCACCGACCTCCACCGACCTCCACCGACCTCCACCGACCTCCACCACTCCATCCATCTGGACCATCCAGGGCTGCACGGCCCTCCTCAGTGAACACGAAAATGAGTCTTCGTGTGTTTCTGGTCCCACTGGAGCCATTTCTGCTCGTGAGCTTTGTTTAAGGGCGGCCCAGTAGAAGGTTCAGGTTCAGGGGCTCCGGGGGTTCGGGAGCTCCGGGGGTTCGGGGGCTCCGGGGGTTCGGGGGCTCCGGGGGTTCGGGGGCTCCGGGGGTTCGGGGGCTCGGGGGGTTCAGGAGCTCCGGGGGTTCGGGAGGTTCGGGGGCTCCGGGGGTTCAGGAGCTCCGGGGGTTCGGGGGCTCCGGGGGTTCAGGGGCTCCGGGGGTTCGGGGGCTCCGGGGGTTCGGGGGCTCCGGGGTTCGGGAGCTCCGGGGGTTCGGGGGCTCCGGGGGTTCAGGAGCTCCGGGGGTTCGGGGGCTCCGGGGGTTCGGGGGCTCCGGGGGTTCAGGGGGTTCGGGGGCTCCGGGGGTTCGGGGGCTCCGGGGGTTCAGGAGCTCCGGGGGTTCGGGGGCTCCGGGGGTTCAGTGGGCATGTGCACATCGGACGATAAAAGTGAAAAGAGGCACAACGCAGTTTGTGTCTCTGATCAATTTGTTTGATTTGAACAGAGACGAGTCCGACTTATCAAAGACGTGACGATAAACCCAGAACTGACACCAAATGTCCAAAGTTTTACACCTGTCCTGGACTGACGTGGACTATGAGACCAAGACTCTGCAGAGCCCAGTCTGAACCCGGTCTAAACCCGGTCTGAACCCGGTCTAAACCCGGTCTGAACCCGGTCTAAACCCGGTCTGAACCCGGTCTAAACCCGGTCTGAACCCGGTCTAAACCCGGTCTAAACCCGGTCTGAACCCGGTCTAAACCCGGTCTGAACCCGGTCTAAACCCGGTCTAAACCCGGTCTGAACCCGGTCTGAACCCGGTCTAAACTTGGTCTGACCCCGGTCTAACCCCGGTCTAAACCCGGTCTAAACCCGGTCTGAACCCGGTCTGAACCCGGTCTGAACCCGGTCTAAACCCGGTCTAAACCCGGTCTGAACCCGGTCTAAACCCGGTCTAAACCCAGTCTAAACCCGGTTTAACCCCGGTCTAAACCCGGTCTGAACCCGGTCTAAACCCAGCCTAAACCTGGTCTAACCCCGGTCTAAACCCGGTTTAACCCCGGTCTAACCCCGGTCTAACCCCGGTCTAAACCCGGTCTAAACCCAGTCTAACCCCGGTTTAACCCCGGTCTAACCCCGGTCTAACCCCGGTCTAAACCCAGTCTGAACCCAGTCTAACCCCGGTCTAACCCCGGTCTAAACCCAGTCTGAACCCAGTCTAACCCCGGTCTAAACCCAGTCTAACCCCGGTCTAAACCCAGTCTAAACCCAGTCTAAACCCGGTCTAACCCCGGTCTAAACCCAGTCTAACCCCGGTCTAAACCCAGTCTGAACCCAGTCTAACCCCGGTCTAACCCCGGTCTAAACCCAGTCTAACCCCGGTCTAAACCCAGTCTAACCCCGGTCTAACCCCGGTCTAAACCCAGTCTAACCCCGGTCTAAACCCAGTCTAAACCCAGTCTAACCCCGGTCTAAACCCAGTCTAAACCCGGTCTAACCCCGGTCTAAACCCAGTCTAACCCCGGTCTAAACCCAGTCTAACCCCGGTCTAAACCCAGTCTGAACCCAGTCTAACCCCGGTCTAAACCCAGTCTGAACCCAGTCTAACCCCGGTCTAAACCCGGTCTAAACCCAGTCTAAACCCAGTCTAACCCCGGTCTAAACCCAGTCTAACCCCGGTCTAAACCCAGTCTAAACCCGGTCTAACCCCGGTCTAACCCCGGTCTAACCCCGGTCTAACCCCGGTCTAACCCCGGTCTAAACCCAGTCTAAACCCGGTTTAAACCCGGTCTAAACCCGGTCTAAACCCAGTCTAAACCCGGTTTAAACCCGGTCTAACCCCGGTCTAACCCCGGTCTAAACCCAGTCTAACCCCGGTCTAAACCCAGTCTGAACCCAGTCTGAACCCAGTCTAACCCCGGTCTAACCCCGGTCTAAACCCAGTCTAACCCCGGTCTAAACCCGGTTTAAACTAGGGCTGGGCGATATGGAGAAAAAAACTTATCTCGATATGTTTTTGCTATATCTCGATATACGATATATATCTCGATATCTATGCGGGGGAAAAAAAAAAACAAACGCGCCAAATTCAGCAAGGTTTTTTTTTTTTTATTGAAGTGCAAACAGGCAGCCAAGTGCCTAAAGGTCGACAGGTACTAGTAACAAAGTGCTTGTGCACCATTTTTAACATTACCAAACCAAGGAAGTAGTATATTGCCTTATTTTAATTGTAAACAAAACCTGAGGGTCGACAGTTCTTATGAAGTGCTTCTTTAACATTTAAGATAAAAGACAAAAAAATCCCTCATTTCGTATCCAAGTGAAAAAGCACATATTAAATTAATTGTTTTTAAATATAGATTAATAGAGCCTCAATCCATGAATTCTCGTGTGTTTTGTGACTGTAGTACATTTTATATTTGTGTGTGTATTTGCTTTAACTTAGCACATTATTCTGCATCATTTTTTTTTTCTAGAAATACTATATTAATTTATTGCAACCATTAAAACGCAAGTGTGCTTTAGAATCAACGCCACATACCCACCCAAATATTTCACTCACTGGCAACACCCACCCACACACATAGAGAGATTAAAACTCGCCAAATGCAGCCTTGCTCTGTGCCGCACTGACAAGAAAGTGGCGACTAGGGAGATTGTATCTCGGGTCAAGCGTTTTTAGCATTCGTATGAAGCCCGGTCGCTCAACAACCGCTATGGGCGTCATGTCTTTTGCGATATGGAAGGCAATGGACTCCGTAATGCTGACCCACCTTGCACTTGTTTTTCCATATGGTAGATACCGGGGTAAAGATGTTTGGAGCGTTGTTTGTTGTGTCTTAGAAGAAGTGGTGGTGGGTTTGCCCTCGATGATTTTGATGGCACCAGTTTCTTGCATTCTCTGCAAAATGCCTCTTTCTGCTCCTCATCGGACGTTTTAAATCCCAAATACCGCCATATAATGGAGCCGTTTGTTCTTTTCTTTGGTATGAATTCTCTCGTGCTTCTGCGGGCGCCGCCATGTTGGATAAGTTATCAACAAACACACGCGGTGTGCGCACGGGGAGGGGAGGGGGAGGAGAGGGGGAGGGGGAAACACGAGACGCAGTGAAACACAAACGCAAGAAGGAGGCGGGGCGGACAGCTCCACAACACAGATGAGGAAAATAAGCGGTGGCGAGTGGCGAAATAAGAGTGGCGAAATCTTATTCATCTCGAGTTTTTCGATATGCCAAAATCTTTCTCGATTTCATAAAACATCTCGAGATATCGCAAATCTCGATTAATCGCCCAGCCCTAGTTTAAACCCAGTCTAACCCCGGTCTAAACCCAGTCTGAACCCAGTCTACTCTAACCCCGGTCTAACCCCGGTCTAAACCCAGTCTAAACCCGGTCTAAACCCGGTCTAAACCCAGTCTAACCCCGGTCTAAACCCAGTCTAACCCCGGTCTAAACCCGGTTTAAACCCGGTCTAAACCCAGTCTAAACCCAGTCTAAACCCGGTCTAAACCCGGTCTAACCCCAGTCTGAACCCAGTCTGAACCCAGTCTAACCCCGGTCTAACCCCGGTCTAAACCCAGTCTAACCCCGGTCTAAACCCAGTCTGAACCCAGTCTAACCCCGGTCTAACCCCGGTCTAAACCCAGTCTAACCCCGGTCTAAACCCGGTCTAAACCCGGTCTAAACCCGGTCTAAACCCAGTCTAAACCCAGTCTCTGGTCCCCGGTCTCTGGTCCGGTCTCTGGTCTAACCCTGGTTCCTGGTCTCTGGTGTGTCCAGGTTCGTTTGGAGCAGGTCTTCGGGGTCACGGCGTCCTGCAGCGGCGTGTCTTCGTCCTCGGGGCTGGTGGCGTACGTCGCCGGGTGAGTCTGACAGTCACATTTGAATATTTAAAATAATGACAGAAATAAAGGAGGTTTTGGTGGATTCATTAGTACTCATTAAAATGCAGTTGGACAGTAAATATACTAAAGCTCCACAGACGTGGTGCGGTCAGACGTGGTGCGGTCAGACGTGGTGCGGTCAGACGACGTGCGGTCAGACGTGGTGCGGTCAGACGTGGTGCGGTCAGACGTGGTGCGGTCAGACGTGGTGCGGTCAGACGACGTGCGGTCAGACGTGGTGCGTTCAGACGTGGTGCGTTCAGACGTGGTGCGGTCAGACGTGGTGCGTTCAGACGTGGTGCGTTCAGACGTGGTGCGGTCAGACGTGGTGCGTTCAGACGTGGTGCGTTCAGACGTGGTGCGGTCAGACGTGGTGCGGTCAGACGTGGTGCGGTCAGACGACGTGCGGTCAGACGTGGTGCGGTCAGACGTGGTGCGGTCAGACGTGGTGCGGTCAGACGTGGTGCGGTCAGACGACGTGCGGTCAGACGTGGTGCGGTCAGACGTGGTGCGGTCAGACCCTGATATTACAGTGAAAAAGTTTGTTCTGATGTGAAAAATCTTTTTTTAACAAATGAAACATTGTACATCGTAGTAAAATGTCGCGATGCCTGCTGTGTGCAGTACATGATATAGGACAGGGGGCGGCAACCTGCGGCTCCGGAGCCACATGTGGCTCTTTGATCCCTCTGATGCGGCTCAGTACAGCGGTCCCTCGTTTATCACGGGGGTCACGTTCTAAAAATAACCCGCGACAAGCGAAATCCGTGAAGTCGTCAGTTTTATATTTTACAATTCTTCTCCATGTTTTAAGTGTGTAAACGCCTCCCCACACACATTCTACACTTTTCTCACACTGGAATTAACCTTTTCTCACATTTCTCTCTCGTTTAAACACTCAAACTTTCGTAGATTTGTACTTATTTGTACTGTATTTGTACTGTATGCAGTATGTTGTAGTCTGTGTGCAGTACATGATGTAGGATATGCAGTAGACTGTGCAGTACATGATGTAGGATATGTAGTAGACTGTGTGCAGTACATGATGTAGGATATGCAGTAGACTGTGTGCAGTACATGATGTAGGATATGTAGTAGTCTGTGCAGTACATGATGTAGGATATGTAGTAGTCTGTGCAGTACATGATGTAGGATATGTAGTAGTCTGTGTGCAGTACATGATGTAGGATATGCAGTAGACTGTGCAGTACATGATGTAGGATATGTAGTAGTCTGTGTGCAGTACATGATGTAGGATATGTAGTAGTCTGTGTGCAGTACATGATGTAGGATATGCAGTAGACTGTGCAGTACATGATGTAGGATATGTAGTAGACTGTGCAGTACATGATGTAGGATATGCAGTAGACTGTGCAGTACATGATGTAGGATATGTAGTAGACTGTGCAGTACATGATGTAGGATATGTAGTAGTCTGTGTGCAGTACATGATGTAGGATATGCAGTAGACTGTGCAGTACATGATGTAGGATATGCAGTAGTCTGTGTGCAGTACATGATGTAGGATATGTAGTAGTCTGTGTGCAGTACATGATGTAATGAGGCAGTAGAAGATGAACACTTGTGACTGTGATGCAGACTGTGGACTGTGTTACTTGAATACTTCTGTGTATACGTGTGTTTTGTTTATAATGTGTAAACATGATTTTATGTGTATGTGCCCGTCCCTAACAACAAACGTTTATCGATCAATCTAAAACACACCTCCATGACGTACAACAGTTTTTCGATGGCTCTGCATGTGGGTTTCCACCCTGGCATAGTCACCCTTGTACTGTGGGCAGAAAGGGCAGTGGAGCAGTGTGCCCCCCTGGTCCTGGCATCTTTGTAAAAGCAGCTTCTGACCGCTGGGCAGTGATGACCAGTGGAACTACAGTGAAAGGAAGACATGGAGAAGAGTGTATTCTTATACCATCTTCTTACTGCTGCGTTAATGTGTTAAACAAACGACACGGATGCTTAAAGGGATATGCCACCCCCAGGTCAAATTTGGGCATCTCCCCACAGTCCAGAGACTAAAATAAGTGGTGGAAAGCGTTTTCCTGCTCACCCAGCCATTGTCCGAGTCTGTCGCCACTGACCGCCGCGGTATCTGCAGCTCCTCCGCCTTAGACTGGAGTCTAACGTCGCCAGAGAAAGATTTCGGCCAAAAGGAATTAATTTGCTCGATGCGTTTCCCAATTACTTTGTGTGTAGTGCGCATTCATATCGAGTGCAAATAAATGTGCAAATCAACACAGAGAGCTTGCCTTGGTCATTTTGGGTGGGAACTATTTTCCAGTGCGGAAGAATACAGCCGTATCACGCACCACGTTGTGCAACAGGGGAACTCCCTTCCCGGTGCGTAACTGGGATTCCCCTGGCAGCGTGCTGCGTGATACGGCTGTATTCTTCCGCACTGGAAAATAGTTCCCACCCAAAATGACCAAGGCAAGCTCTCTGTGTTGATTTGCACATTTATTTGCACTCGATATGAATGCGCACTACACACAAAGTAATTGGGAAACGCATCGAGCAAATTAATTCCTTTTGGCCGAAATCTTTCTCTGGCTACGTTAGACTCCAGTCTAAGGCGGAGGAGCACCAGATACCGCGGCGGTCAGTGGCGACAGACTCGGACAATGGCTGGGTGAGCAGGAAAACGCTTTCCACCACTTATTTTAGTCTCTGGACTGTGGGGAGATGCCCAAATTTGACCTGGGGGTGGCATATCCCTTTAATGTTCTTTACATCTTCACTTTGAACGACGTTTAGATGGAAAGAAACAAATGTGCCTTGTGATACATGACAAAAACACGATGCCTAATTTAGTCAGTATTTAACTTTCTCTAAACAATCATTGAAATAAAACCATCTATTCCTCCGTGTGGCGAGTTTCCCGAAAGCATTTGCTAACTTAGCAACTGTTGGTTTCAATGCAATTTCCCATTGCCAACCAATGAAGTTAAGTACGTGTACATAAACAGAAACATAAACCCCTGTCTAGCTGTAGAACTACAGCTTTGCCGCCGATCAATAGCTCCGATCAATAGCTCTGTCAAGTCTCTTGCCAGGCTATCGCTAACCAACTTGTAAACTTGGTGCTTTCGTTGTCACCGGAGACGGTCTAATCACATTGTTGGCGATGTTCAGGGATGAAAGACTTCTGCTTTTGATTTCCTCTTTTTTCAGCCGCTGAGGTCATTTTTATATCAGCACAAATCCGTAGAGAAACATTTTGGATGTACATACTGTATGTGTATAGTTGTGTATATCGTTCCGTAACAAAACTACGCGTCTCGTATTAAACTTGTACCGGTGTGTGCCGCACGTCACCACACGCCCCGCGAGCGCGAGCAGCTTGTTCGCTACAGCGTGTACCTTTGCGTACGAGCAAAGTGTGTAACCTGCTCTGTGATACACGCTGATACTCAAGGGTACACGTGGACGAGCTGCGTGCGCTGATGGCGCTCGTGGTGACGTGCGGCGTCCGCGGCTCCAGACGAGCGCGGCCCCGCACACGGGTTAAATATCGCTAATGAAATATGATCGCACTCATCTGGAGGAAAGAGCGGTGTGGAGTTCTACGACACTACGATCTACACACACGACCTCGGCGATCCACGTATTGATCACCCCTGATGTAAAGAATGATATATTTGTAAATGAATAAATGATCAGCGTTTTTGTAGGAGGCAGATCATTTTGACTTGGTCATTTTATAAGTGTGTTAGAACATGCATCATGTGGACTGTCCACTTCTGTCCACTTTTACATTCATTTACACACTTTTATTCTCTTCATCTTATTATTTTGGATTCTTTATTTTCCGTGTGTTCATGTCACTCAAATCTGCATCGAATTCAATTCAGGTTTGAGTCAAATAAAAGTTTAAACAGATTCAGTCCATGATTGTGAGTTCTGGACTGAGGTCAGCGCTTCTCTCCTCATCACACTCTGAGCTCACAGAATCAGGGTCAGTGCTGCGTTTTCATATTAACTTTTTTAAATCAAGTTTTTATTGGCTGAATGACCCCAGAGCGTCTCAGAGTTTCTGGAGTTCAAACATTTTCCAGGGGGCCCCTGGACCCCCCGAGGATTTCAGTGACTTTCAGTTTTTTTCATGACTGCAACTTTCATCCCTGAATGTTTATGAACATTTAACATGACGCTGGAATTGCTCAAACTGGACAAATTAATGATACTTCCGGACATAATCTCCCACGAGACAAACGATATTGAAATGTTTCGCCGACTTTGGACTGAAAGAATGCGGAAAGCGGAAGAGTGCAGGTTCATGCGAGTTCCTGACTGGGAACGCCCATGGGCGAGTTTCTGTGGCACGTCCAGAACGCCACAGACCGACGCTCCTCGACCTCCCGACGCTCCTCGACCTCCCGACGCAGACCGACCCTCCTCGACCTCCCGACGCGGACCGACGCTCCTCGACCTCCCGACGCTCCTCGACCTCCCGACGCTCCTCGACCTCCCGACGCTCCTCGACCTCCCGACGCAGACCGACCCTCCTCGACCTCCCGACGTGGACCGACGCTCCTCGGACTTTATCCAAACTGTTTCACTCTTTTTATCAAAATAATTAGTGCCTGAGTTAAGAGTTAATGCCCCTGCCCTCTGCCCTCTGCCCCTGACCTCTGCCCTCTGCCCTCAGGTGCGCCGTGGTGCTGTTGGACCCGAACACAAACCGACAGAGCCACGTCCTGAACTCCTCCAGGTACGTCTCATAATGATGATGTCACTGTGATGTCACTGCCAGCTCGCTCCTGATTGGCCACTGTCTCTGCAGGAAGTCGTTCAGCGCCCTGTCCTTCTCCCATGATGCAAAGCTGCTGGTCACCGGAGAGGTCAGTCTGAGGGTCAGAGGGTCAGTCTGAGGGTCGGTCTGAGGGTCAGAGGGTCGGTCTGAGGGTCAGAGGGTCAGTCTGAGGGTCAGAGGGTCAGTCTGAGGGTCAGTCTGAGGGTCAGAGGGTCGGTCTGAGGGTCAGTCCGAGGGTCTGAGGGTCAGTCCGAGGGTCAGTCAGAGGGTCAGTCTGAGGGTCAGAGGGTCGGTCTGAGGGTCAGAGGGTCAGTCTGAGGGTCAGAGGGTCAGTCTGAGGGTCAGTCTGAGTGTCAGAGGGTCGGTCTGAGGGTCAGAGGGTCAGTCTGAGGGTCAGTCAGAGGGTCAGAGGGTCAGTCTGAGGGTCGGTCTGAGGGTCAGAGGGTCAGTCTGAGGGTCAGTCTGAGGGTCAGAGGGTCAGTCTGAAGGTCAGTCTGAGGGTCAGTCTGAGGGTCAGAGGGTCAGTCTGAGGGTCAGTCAGAGGGTCTGAGGGTCAGTCTGAGGGTCAGTCTGAGTGTCAGTCAGAGGGTCGGTCTGAGGGTCAGTCTGAGGGTCAGTCTGAGGGTCAGAGGGTCAGTCTGAGGGTCAGTCTGAGGGTCAGTCTGAGGGTCAGAGGGTCGGTCTGAGGGTCAGTCAGAGGGTCAGTCTGAGGGTCAGAGGGTCGGTCTGAGGGTCAGTCCGAGGGTCTGAGGGTCAGTCCGAGGGTCAGTCAGAGGGTCAGTCTGAGGGTCAGAGGGTCGGTCTGAGGGTCAGTCCGAGGGTCAGTCAGAGGGTCAGAGGGTCAGTCTGAGGGTCAGTCTGAGGGTCTGAGGGTCAGTCTGAGGGTCAGTCTGAGGGTCGGTTAGACGGTCAGTCTGAGGGTCAGTCTGAGGGTCAGTCAGAGGGTCAGTCTGAGGGTCAGTCTGAGCGTCAGAGGGTCAGTCTGAGGGTCAGTCTGAGGGTCAGTCAGAGGGTCAGAGGGTCAGTCTGAGGGTCAGTCAGAGGGTCAGTCTGAGGGTCAGTCTGAGCGTCAGAGGGTCGGTCAGAGGGTCAGTCAGAGGGTCAGAGGGTCAGTCTGAGGGTCAGTCTGAGGGTCAGAGGGTCAGTCAGAGGGTCAGACTTAGGGTCAGACGGTCGGTCAGAGGGTCAGTCTGAGGGTCAGAGGGTCAGTCAGAGGGTCAGTCTGAGGGTCAGAGGGTCAGTCTGAGGGTCAGAGGGTCAGTCTGAGGGTCAGTCAGAGGGTCGGTTAGAGGGTCAGTCTAAGCGTCAGAGGGTCGGTCAGAGGGTCAGTCAGAGGGTCAGTCAGAGGGTCAGTCTGAGGGTCAGTCTGAGGGTCAGTCAGAGGGTCAGTCTGAGGGTCAGTCTGAGGGTCAGTCTGAGGGTCAGTCAGAGGGTCGGTTAGAGGGTCAGTCTAAGCGTCAGAGGGTCGGTCAGAGGGTCAGTCAGAGGGTCAGTCTGAGGGTCAGTCTGAGGGTCAGTCTGAGGGTCAGTCTGAGGGTCAGAGGGTCAGTCTGAGGGTCAGTCTGAGGGTCAGTCTGAGGGTCAGTCTGAGGGTCAGTCTGAGGGTCAGAGGGTCAGTCTGAGGGTCAGTCTGAGGGTCAGTCAGAGGGTCGGTTAGAGGGTCAGTCTAAGCGTCAGAGGGTCGGTCAGAGGGTCAGTCAGAGGGTCAGAGGGTCAGTCAGAGGGTCAGAGGGTCAGTCAGAGGGTCAGTCTGAGGGTCAGAGGGTCAGTCTGAGGGTCAGTCTGAGGGTCAGTCAGGGGGTCGGTTAGAGGGTCAGTCTAAGCGTCAGAGGGTCAGTCAGAGGGTCAGTCAGAGGGTCAGAGGGTCGGTTAGAGGGTCAGTCTGAGGGTCAGAGGGTCAGTATACGTGTGTGTGTGTTTCAGAGCGGTCATCTGCCCTGCGTTCGTGTGTGGGACCTGAAGGGGGCGCTGAAGGCCGAAGTGCAGAGTCATAAACACGGCGTTTCCTGTGTCGCCTTCAGCCGCTCCGACGTTTACGTCGTGTCAGTGGGATTCCACCACGACATGAGCGTGCACGTGTGGGACTGGAAGGTACTGCAAATACTACTACTGCAAATACTGCTACTGCTACTACTACTTTGTGTGTTTTAATTGTGTGTTTTTAGAGGGGAGTGGTCATTGCGTCGAACAAAGTGTCCAGTCGTGTGTCCAGCGTCTCGTTCTCTGAGGACGACAGTTTCTTTGTCACCGCGGGAACCAGACACGTGAAGTTCTGGTACCTGCACCAGTCTGCCCACAACCGGGTCAGTACCATCTCGCTCCTGATTGGCTCTTGGGTTGCTAGGATACTCATGGTCTCAGAATTCTGGACCTGGCTGTAGCTGCTGGCCTCGATGAGCTTCACTTCTGTTACAGTCTGTGATCAGTCTCTTTCTGACCTCTGATTGGTCCTCTCCAGGGATGAAAGACTTCCGCTTTTTATTGTTATTTATTATTATTTCCTCTTTTTTGTCGGCCGCCGGGGTCATATTTATATCAGCCGAAATGCGTAGAGAAATATTTTGGGTGTATATATGTGTATAGTTGTGTTTAGGGTCCCTTGAAAAACGGAATCGTTCCGTATTCAGAAACAAAAGTACGCGTCTCTTATTAAACTTGTACCCGTGTGTGGGGCCGCGCGATGCGTCTGACTGCAGCCCGTGAGCTCGTGCACGTCACCACACGCGCGCAGCTTGTTCGCTATAGCGTGTACCTTTTGCGTACGAGCGACGCGTGTAACCTGCTCTGTGATACACGCTGATACACAAGGGTACACGCTGTAGCGGACAGCGTGCGTATAAATCCACTTAAAACATGTAATGTGGCGAGAGACGTCACCTCACCACCGCTCCAGCGCAACCCGAGACGATATTGCAGGTTTTAAAGCAAGAACTGGACATTGTTCGCTAAAAGGGACATATTTACATAGCGCAACGCGCCCCGGCCTCCGCGCACCGCCTCATCCCCGAGGTGCGGAGGCCGGGGCGCGTTGCACAGCGGTGGGGCAGGATCTGTGAGCTCAGACCTCGGTTCTTTCTGTTGCTCCGCCAGTGTTTGGAGCGGAGAGGAATGCAGCGGCACTGGCCCCGGTAAAACGCTCCAGAATGCAGGAAATTGCTTGCCTGGAAGAATCCATGACTCATCGCTGTACCAGCGGATGAGTCTGGTAACGCTTGATCCACAGAATGCGCTGCGGTTGCGCGTAGACAGACAGCTAAGTGAACCAATCAGAGATCTTGATTCAAAACTGAGGAGGAACTTCCGCTGCCTAAGAGTGACTTTGCGGGCAAAGGCGGGTGCACTGACGTCACCATCTTTGAACGAATCAGAATCGCGGAGTCCGTTTGTAACCGGAGGAGCGAGAGTGGATGGAGGGTGTCCAAATGGTATCGCGCTGTATAGGAAATACAGAGAGATATCATTTGGCTGGCCAGGTAAGGAAATTGCATCTAAGAAATCCAAAATTTTCACTGTTAATATTTAATGGGCCCAAGCTGCTCTGCACTGGGAAAACTGGGCCTCAGTGTCACACTTCTGCCTTCTGTTGTTTTACATTCATTTATACACTTTAAGTTGTTTTATTCTGTTAATCTTATTATTTTGTATTAAAAATAAATAGCTAATAATTCTTTATTTTCCGTGTGTTCATGTCACTCAAATCTGCATCTAATTCAATTCAGGTTTGAGTCAAATAAAAAAATCACTTCACACAAAAAATGTTTAAACAGATTCACTCCATGATTGTGTGTTCTGGACTGAGGTCAGCTTTTTGTAAATTAAGTTTTTATTGGCTGAATGACCCCAGAGCGTCTCAGACCTTCTGGAGTTCAAACATTTTCCAGGGGGCATGTCCCCGGACCCCCCTAGGATTTCGGTGACTTTCAGTTTTTTTTATGACTGGACACTTTCATTCCTGCCTCTCTCTCGCAGGTGAACAGCACGGTGCCTCTGATTGGCCGCTCAGCGTTGCTAGGAGACCATAAGAACAGCGTGTTTGTGGCGGTGGCGTGTGGGCGGGGCGACGCGGCGAGCCGAACCTTCTGCATCACCAGCTCCGCTTTGCTCTGTGTGTTCAACGGACAGCGCACACTCGAGGCCTGGGTCCACCTCAAGGTCTGACCCCCCCTGACCCTCCTCTGACTCCCCCGACCCTCCTCTGACCCCCCTGACCCTCCTCTGAACCCCCTCTGACCCTCCTCTGACCCCCCTCTGACCCTCCTCTGAACCCCCTCTGACCCTCCTCTGACACCCCCTGACACCCCTCTGACCCCCCTCTGACACCCTCGACCCTCTTCTGACCTCCCCTGACCCCCTCTGTCCCCATCTGATCCCCCTTTGACCCTCCTCTGACCCCCCTCTGACACCCCCTGACACCCCCCTGACACCCCTCTGACCCCCCTCTGACACCCCCGACCCTCCCCTGACCCCCTCTGTCCCCATCTGACCCTCCTCTGACCCTCCAACCCTCCTCTGACCCTCCTCTGACCCCCCTCTGTCCCCATCTGACCCTCCTCTGTCCCCATCTGACCCTCCTCTGACCCTCCTCTGACCCCCCTCTGTTCTGTTCTGGTGTGTTTTTTTTTTATCTTCAGAGGACTTCAGAGGACCAGGACTGAACCAGGACTGAACCAGGACTAAACCAGAGGGGTAGTCCACGAACGCGGCTAAGCACAAAGCCCGGCTTTATTCGACAGTTTGCGCTAGTTTTAGTGAGAGTTCGGTTCCATGACTCTCGCTAAACTTAGTCCCCGCTGAGTTGCTGGGGCAACATGGTTTTAGCGGATAGTCTGGTACCAGACAGGCTAAAGAAGAGGCTTAATCAGGCCGTGTCGCAGTGAATACGTACCTGACGTAAACAGAGTGTCAAACAAACAGTTCCGCACACCTCCCGCATGAGTATCTGTGTTGTCCGAAAACAATATCAGCAAAAAAATAAATGACCTTACGTTCTTGGTTCTTGACAAATCTCCAGTAATTTAAAAATATTCTTTTGGACCGCTGTCTTTGCGACATTATCAGATAGAAGAATTTCAGAGCCGTCACAGAGAAACGCTTTGGTCGAGTGGTTAAGTCCTGCGTCTTTCACGTGGGCGTCCCGGGTTCGATTCCTGTTACTGACGTATTCATGCTCAAGTAAATTTTGTTATATTTTCACAAATTTACATTTGCCACACATTACACAAATGTGAATGAATTTAACCAAAAATGATTCATATCATCACAGAACTTATATCAGCTGGGCCTAACATCACTCTCACATGACGACATTGACACTTTATATTTTATGTGACATCTCTATCAAAGAATACAGTTACAGGTAAACCTTTACTTTTAAAACAAAATGTAGACAAATAACAGGCACACTCCATGATGCAACATTTCAATGATTCAACAAATTTGCTTCTGAGATGCTGTGCAAGCCTCTTTAATGAAATCCTATTTATCAATTTCCATCAATAGGCATTAAACAATAAAAGACATTAGGTATGACATTCTGGTGTGAGGCCACTGCTGGAGGACTGCTGAGGGTCAGGCAAGGCACTGCTGGAGGACTGCTGAGGGTCAGGCAAGGCACTGCTGGAGGACTGCTGAGGGTCAGGCAAGGCACTGCTGGAGGACTGCTGAGGGTCAGGCAAGGCACTGCTGGAGGACCGCTGAGGGTCAGGCAAGGCACTGCTGGAGGACCGCTGAGGGTCAGTCAAGGCACTGCTGGAGGACCGCTGAGGGTCAGGCAAGGCACTGCTGGAGGACCGCTGAGGGTCAGGCAAGACACTGCTGGAGGACCGCTGAGGGTCAGGCAAGGCACTGCTGGAGGACTGCTGAGGGTCAGGCAAGGCACTGCTGGAGGACTGCTGAGGGTCAGGCAAGACACTGCTGAGGAGGGTCCAAGTGTACGCCATCTTCAGTAACTAGAACACAAACATACTATTGAAATACACAAATGCTTGGATCACAGCTGAGGCAAGCATTAGTCTAGAGAATACCTTGAATATACTCTTCACAAGAACTCGCAGGAAGGATCTTTGATGGGGTCCCTCCTTCAGTTACCTCCACCAGTGGGCGACCCCGGTTTAGGGCCAGTGCCAGCTCCTCTGCAGGTGAAAGGGTTTGAGGGGGGCTCCCTCCTCCTGTGGCTTGGTAGCTACTGTTCATTTTAAATTAAATTAAGGTACCATTCCAACAGTATTACTAATTTCACTGAATAATAATATTAATATTAGCCTACTTACCACTCTGCAAAATGTTATTATGCTTTGTCTTTACCTGCAAAATAGTCCTCTTCACATTATTCCTGCTCAAAGACAAGATAACACAATTTAACGTATTAGTTGGAGCAAATACTTTTACACAGTAAAAATAAAGTAAAACTGACAAGACTGCTCTACAAATATATAATATTTATGACATCAACTGTTCTCCCTGAGAATCAAACTCACATCTCCCACACGCCAGACCGTAGCATATCCTCTCCCCCACTGACTTGTCTTAACACCGATGGTAAAAACATACTTAAAAAACTCAACCTCCAGCACTGTTATAGGACTTAACTTACGTATTTAAGCGCTCGGTGATCTTCTGCCACGCCATGTCTCTGGCCTTGGTTATTGCAAATGTGTTGTAGAGTTCCAAAAGCAACTTCTGTTCTGATGCGCTGAAATAATCGGCCCGAATCTTCGACATGATGGCGTTTTCCACAGTCGCTTGTTCTGGACTTCTTACGTTCCCCGTGCACGCCCGTAGGCCCGGCCTGCTTAGGCCTGACTGAACTTAGCGCTGCTGAGGCGCAGCTGAAATGCGTTAGTGGAACGACTTGAAGCTTTAGTCTAAGTTGCGGCTAAGTCAGGCGAGGACTTAGCACTTAGCCGCCGCTATGTTTAGCGACGTTCGTGGAATACCCCTCTGGTGTTCTTCTGTTGTTTTGTTTCTCGTCAAACACAAACTGCAGATTCAGACTCGGTTCTTTTAACACGACCACAGAGTGACTCTAAACCACTTTAAAGCCCCACTGCGGGACTTTTCCTCACGTAGCGCAGGGTTACAGCCCCTCCCTCTCTGGCCTCAGGCGTCGGCGGCGTTCTCTCTGGCAGCGGACGAGGGTGTGGTATTCTGCGGCTGCTCCGACGGCGTCGTCCGAGTCTTCTCCTCCAGCCTCAGCTACATCTGCACCCTGCAGCGCCCCCACAGGCTGGGGGTGGAGCTGCAGCACAGGTGAGCGCCCCTGACTCTGGGGGCGGGGTTAGGGCCTGGGGGGCGGGGTTAGGGGCAGAGGGTGCCACAGCCTCAGTACAAGCCCCTCCCCTCTCCTGACTCTAATGGCGTTCCTCCTCAGTGCGTCGCCAGGGGGAGTGGGCGGAGTCTTCCCTGACGCTGTGGCGTTGACTTTCGACCCCGGGACACGCCTTCTCTCTGTCGTCTACGGCGACCACAGCCTCTACTGCTACGACCTGAAGGACCTGAAGGACCAGAGCAAGATCTACTCTGCCCTGTACCACAGCTCCTGTGTGTGGGGCCTGGAGGTGCTCCTCTGACCCTCTGCTCCTCTGACCCTCTGCTCCTCTGTCCCTCTGCTCCTCTGACCTTCTGACCCTCTGCTCCTCTGACCCTCTGTCCCTCTGCTCCTCTGACCCTTTGCTCCTCTGACCCTTTGCTCCTCTGACCCTCTGCTCCTCTGACCCTCTGCTCCTCTGTCCCTCTGCTCCTCTGACCTTCTGACCCTCTGACTTTCTGCTCCTCTGACCCTCTGACCTTCTGACCCTCTGCTCCTCTGCTCCTCTGTCCCTCTGCTCCTCTGACCCTCTGCTCCTCTGCTCCTCTGTCCCTCTGCTCCTCTGACCCTTTGCTCCTCTGACCCTCTGCTCCTCTGACCCTCTGCTCCTCTGACCCTCTGCTCCTCTGACCCTTTGCTCCTCTGACCCTCTGCTCCTCTGCTCCTCTGACCTCTGCTCCTCTGACCTCTGTCCCTCTGCTCCTCTGACCTCTGTCCCTCTGCTCCTCTGACCCTCTGACCCTCTGCTCCTCTGACCCTCTGCTCCTCTGACCCTCTGACCTCTGCTCCTCTGACCCTCTGCTCCTCTGACCCTCTGCTCCTCTGACCCTCTGCTCCTCTGACCCTCTGACCCTCTGCTCCTCTGTCCCTCTGCTCCTCTGTCCCTTTGCTCCTCTGACCCTCTGCTCCTCTGACCTCTGCTCCTCTGACCCTCTGCTCCTCTGACCCTCTGCTCCTCTGACCCTCTGACCTCTGCTCCTCTGACCCTCTGCTCCTCTGCCCCTCTGCTCCTCTGTCCCTCTGCTCCTCTGTCCCTCTGCTCCTCTGTCCCTCTGCTCCTCTGACCCTTTGCTCCTCTGACCCTCTGCTCCTCTGACCTCTGCTCCTCTGACCCTCTGCTCCTCTGACCCTCTGCTCCTCTGACCCTCTGCTCCTCTGCTCCTCTGACCCTCTGCTCCTCTGACCCTCTGCTCCTCTGTCCCTTTGCTCCTCTGACCCTCTGCTCCTCTGTCCCTTTGCTCCTCTGACCTCTGCTCTTCTGTCCCTCTGACCCTCTGTCCCTCTGCTCCTCTGACCCTCTGCTCCTCTGACCCTCTGCCCCTTTGCTCCTCTGACCCTCTGACCCTCTGCTCCTCTGCTCCTCTGACCCTCTGCTCCTCTGACCCTCTGACCCTCTGCTCCTCTGTCCCTCTGCTCCTCTGACCCTCTGCTCCTCTGACCCTCTGTCCCTCTGCTCCTCTGACCTCTGCTCCTCTGCTCCTCTGCCTCTGCTCCTCTGACCCTCTGCTCCTCTGACCTCTGCTCCTCTGTCCCTCTGCTCCTCTGCTCCTCTGCTCCTCTGTCCCTCTGTCCCTCTGCTCCTCTGACCCTTTGCTCCTCTGACCCTTTGCTCCTCTGCTCCTCTGACCCTCTGCTCCTCTGACCCTCTGCTCCTCTGACCCTTTGCTCCTCTGCTCCTCTGACCCTCTGCTCCTCTGCTCCTCTGACCCTCTGCTCCTCTGCTCCTCTGACCCTCTGCTCCTCTGACCCTCTGCTCCTCTGCTCCTCTGACCTCTGACCCTCTGACCCTCTGCTCCTCTGCTCCTCTGACCCTTTGCTCCTCTGACCCTCTGCTCCTCTGTCCCTCTGCTCCTCTGACCCTCTGCTCCTCTGACCCTCTGTCCCTCTGCTCCTCTGACCTCTGCTCCTCTGACCCTCTGCTCCTCTGACCCTCTGACCCTCTGCTCCTCTGACCCTCTGCTCCTCTGCTCCTCTGACCCTCTGCTCCTCTGACCCTCTGCTCCTCTGACCCTCTGCTCCTCTGACCTCTGCTCCTCTGCTCCTCTGACCCTCTGCTCCTCTGCCCCTCTGCTCCTCTGCCCCTCTGCTCCTCTGACCCTTTGCTCCTCTGACCCTCTGCTCCTCTGTCCCTTTGCTCCTCTGACCCTCTGCTCCTCTGACCTCTGCTCCTCTGCTCTTCTGTCCCTCTGACCCTCTGCTCCTCTGACCCTCTGCTCCTCTGACCCTCTGCTCCTCTGTCCCTTTGCTCCTCTGACCCTCTGCTCCTCTGACCCTCTGCTCCTCTGACCCTCTGCTCCTCTGACCCTCTGACCCTCTGCTCCTCTGACCCTCTGACCCTCTGCTCCTCTGCTCCTCTGACCTCTGCTCCTCTGACCCTCTGCTCCTCTGACCCTCTGCTCCTCTGACCCTCTGCTCCTCTGACCCTCTGCTCCTCTGACCCTCTGACCCTCTGCTCCTCTGACCTCTGCTCCTCTGACCCTCTGCTCCTCTGACTCTGACCCTCTGCTCCTCTGACCCTCACCTCTGCTCCTCTGACCCTCTGATCCTCTGCCCCTCACCTCTGATCCTCTGACCCTCTGCTCCTCTGACCCTCTGCTCCTCTGCCCCTCTGCTCCTCTGCCCCTCTGCTCCTCTGCTCCTCTGCCCCTCTGCTCCTCTGACCCTCTGCTCCTCTGCTCCTCTGACCCTCTGCTCCTCTGACCCTCTGCTCCTCTGACCCTCTGCTCCTCTGACCCTCTGACCCTCTGCTCCTCTGCTCCTCTGACCTCTGCTCCTCTGCTCCTCTGACCCTCTGCTCCTCTGCTCCTCTGACCTCTGCTCCTCTGACCCTCTGCTCCTCTGACCCTCTGCTCCTCTGACCCTCTGCTCCTCTGACCCTCTGCTCCTCTGACCCTCTGCTCCTCTGCTCCTCTGACCTCTGCTCCTCTGACCCTCTGACCCTCTGCTCCTCTGCTCCTCTGACCCTTTGCTCCTCTGACCCTCTGCTCCTCTGACCCTCTGCTCCTCTGTCCCTCTGCTCCTCTGACCCTCTGACCCTCTGCTCCTCTGACCTCTGCTCCTCTGACCCTCTGCTCCTCTGACCCTCTGCTCCTCTGACCCTTTGCTCCTCTGCTCCTCTGACCCTCTGCTCCTCTGACCTTCTGACCCTCTGCTCCTCTGACCCTCTGCTCCTCTGCTCCTCTGACCTCTGCTCCTCTGACCCTCTGCTCCTCTGACCCTCTGCTCCTCTGACCCTCTGACCCTCTGCTCCTCTGACCCTCTGCTCCTCTGACCCTCTGACCCTCTGCTCCTCTGACCCTCTGCTCCTCTGACCCTCTGCTCCTCTGACCCTCTGCTCCTCTGACCCTCTGCTCCTCTGCTCCTCTGACCCTCTGCTCCTCTGACCCTCTGCTCCTCTGACCCTCTGCTCCTCTGACCCTCTGCTCCTCTGACCCTCTGCTCCTCTGTCCCTCTGCTCCTCTGACCCTCTGCTCCTCTGACCCTCTGTCCCTCTGCTCCTCTGACCTCTGCTCCTCTGACCCTCTGCTCCTCTGCTCCTCTGACCCTCTGCTCCTCTGCTCCTCTGACCTCTGCTCCTCTGACCCTCTGCTCCTCTGACCCTCTGCTCCTCTGCTCCTCTGACCCTCTGCTCCTCTGACCCTCTGCTCCTCTGCTCCTCTGACCTCTGCTCCTCTGCTCCTCTGACCCTCTGCTCCTCTGCTCCTCTGACCTCTGCTCCTCTGACCCTCTGCTCCTCTGCTCCTCTGACCTCTGCTCCTCTGACCCTCTGCTCCTCTGACCCTCTGCTCTTCTGCTCCTCTGACCCTCTGCTCCTCTGACCCTCTGCTCCTCTGCTCCTCTGACCCTCTGCTCCTCTGCTCCTCTGACCCTCTGCTCCTCTGCTCCTCTGACCCTCTGCTCCTCTGACCCTCTGCTCCTCTGACCCTCTGCTCCTCTGCTCCTCTGACCCTCTGCTCCTCTGACCCTCTGCTCCTCTGACCCTCTGCTCCTCTGCTCCTCTGCTCCTCTGCTCCTCTGACCTCTCCTCTCCGTAGACGTACCCACACTTGGAGGACTTTGGTTCGTGTCTTCCTCCGGGCTCGTTCCTCACTTCTTCTTCAGACGGCACCATCCGAGTGTGGAGCACCGAGAGTCCTCACAGCAACCGCTACAGCCAGGTACCTCCAAAACCGGTTATGATCCGGTCCAGGTCCCGGTCCTGGTCCTGGCTCTGGCTCTAAACCTGGTCTCGCTCAGGACTTGCTGAAGATCCTGTACGTCGGGGAGGCGGAGCAGACTGAAGCCGGGGCTGATGGGAAGTCCGGACTCCGGGTTTTGGCCTTGAGTCCCGACGGAGCTCACCTGGCCACAGGCGATCGCCACGGCAACGTCAGGTGAGACACGCCCACTGCGGGTTATTTCAGTCCTTTATACTTTCATTTGTGTGTCATGTTGCCGGTGTGTTTCATGTTGCCGGTGTGTTTCGGTGTGTTTCATTTTGCCGGTGTGTTTCGGTGTGTTTTATTTTGCCGGTGTGTTTTATTTTGCCGGTGTGTTTTGGTGTGTTTTATTTTGCCGGTGTGTTTCGGTGTGTTTCATTTTGCCGGTGTGTTTCATTTTGCCGGTGTATTTCGGTGTTTCATTTTGCCGGTGTGTTTCAGTTTGTTCTATTTTGCCGGTGTGTTTCGGTGTGTTTTATTTTGCCGGTGTGTTTTATTTTGCCGGTGTGTTTTGGTGTGTGTCATGTTGCCGGTGTGTTTCGGTTTGTTCTCTTTTGCCGGTGTGTTTCGGTGTTTAATTTTGCCGGTGTGTTTTGGTGTGTTTCATTTTGCCGGTGTGTTTCGGTTTGTTCTATTTTGCCGGTGTGTTTCGGTGTGTTTCATTTTGCCGGTGTGTTTCGGTGTGTCATTTTGCCGGTGTGTTTCGGTGTGTCATGTTGCCGGTGTGTTTCATTTTGCCGGTGTGTTTCGGTGTGTTTCATTTTGCCGGTGTGTTTCGGTGTGTTTTATTTTGCCGGTGTGTTTCAGTTTGTTCTATTTTGCCGGTGTGTTTCGGTGTGTTTCATTTTGCCGGTGTGTTTCGGTGTGTCATTTTGCCGGTGTGTTTCGGTGTGTCATGTTGCCGGTGTGTTTCGGTGTGTCATGTTGCCGGTGTGTTTCATTTTGCCGGTGTGTTTCGGTGTGTTTCATTTTGCCGGTGTGTTTCGGTGTGTTTTATTTTGCCGGTGTGTTTTATTTTGCCGGTGTGTTTCGGTTTGTTCTATTTTGCCGGTGTGTTTCGGTTTGTTCTATTTTGCCGGTGTGTTTCGGTGTGTTTCATTTTGCCGGTGTGTTTCGGTGTGTCATTTTGCCGGTGTGTTTCGGTGTGTTTCATCTTTGTCGGTGTGTTTCGGTGTGTTTCATCTTTGCCGGTGTGTTTCGGTGTGTTTCATTTTGCTGGTGTGTTTCGGTGTGTTTAATTTTGCCGGTGTGTTTCGGTGTGTTTCATTTTGCCGGTGTGTTTCGGTGTTTCATTTTGCCGGTGTGTTTCAGTTTGTTCTATTTTGCCGGTGTGTTTCGGTGTGTTTCATTTTGCCGGTGTGTTTCGGTGTGTTTTATTTTGCCGGTGTGTTTTATTTTGCCGGTGTGTTTTGGTGTGTTTTATTTTGCCGGTGTGTTTCGGTTTGTTCTATTTTGCCGGTGTGTTTCGGTGTTTCATTTTGCCGGTGTGTTTCGGTGTTTCATTTTGCCGGTGTGTTTCGGTGTGTTTCATTTTGCCGGTGTGTTTCGGTGTGTTTCATTTTGCCGGTGTGTTTCGGTGTGTTTTATTTTGCCGGTGTGTTTTATTTTGCTGGTGTGTTTTGGTGTGTTTCATTTTGCCGGTGTGTTTCGGTTTGTTCTATTTTGCCGGTGTGTTTCGGTGTTTCATTTTGCCGGTGTGTTTCGGTGTGTTTCATTTTGCCGGTGTGTTTCGGTGTGTTTCATTTTGCCGGTGTGTTTCGGTGTGTTTCATTTTGCCGGTGTGTTTCGGTGTGTCATTTTGCCGGTGTGTTTCGGTGTGTTTCATTTTGCCGGTGTGTTTCGGTGTGTTTCATTTTGCCGGTGTGTTTCGGTGTGTCATGTTGCCGGTGTGTTTCATTTTGCCGGTGTGTTTCGGTGTGTTTCATTTTGCCGGTGTGTTTCGGTGTGTTTTATTTTGCCGGTGTGTTTTATTTTGCCGGTGTGTTTCGGTTTGTTCTATTTTGCCGGTGTGTTTCGGTGTTTCATTTTGCCGGTGTGTTTCGGTGTGTTTCATTTTGCCGGTGTGTTTCGGTGTGTTTCATTTTGCCGGTGTGTTTCGGTGTTTAATTTTGCCGGTGTGTTTCGGTGTGTTTCATTTTGCCGGTGTGTTTCGGTGTTTCATTTTGCCGGTGTGTTTCAGTTTGTTCTATTTTGCCGGTGTGTTTCGGTGTTTCATTTTGCCGGTGTGTTTCGGTGTGTTTTATTTTGCCGGTGTGTTTTATTTTGCCGGTGTGTTTTGGTGTGTGTCATGTTGCCGGTGTGTTTCGGTTTGTTCTCTTTTGCCGGTGTGTTTCGGTGTTTAATTTTGCCGGTGTGTTTTGGTGTGTTTAATTTTGCCGGTGTGTTTCGGTGTGTTTCATTTTGCCGGTGTGTTTCGGTGTGTTTCATTTTGCCGGTGTGTTTCGGTGTGTCATTTTGCCGGTGTGTTTCGGTGTGTCATGTTGCCGGTGTGTTTCGGTGTGTCATTTTGCCGGTGTGTTTCGGTGTGTCATGTTGCCGGTGTGTTTCGGTGTGTCATTTTGCCGGTGTGTTTCGGTGTTTCATTTTGCCGGTGTGTTTTGGTGTTTCATTTTGCCGGTGTGTTTCGGTGTGTTTCATTTTGCCGGTGTGTTTCGGTGTGTCATTTTGCCGGTGTGTTTCGGTGTGTCATGTTGCCGGTGTGTTTCGGTGTGTCATGTTGCCGGTGTGTTTCGGTGTGTCATTTTGCCGGTGTGTTTCGGTGTGTCATGTTGCCGGTGTGTTTCGGTGTGTCATGTTGCCGGTGTGTTTCGGTGTGTCATGTTGCCGGTGTGTTTCGGTGTGTCATTTTGCCGGTGTGTTTCGGTGTGTCATTTTGCCGGTGTGTTTCGGTGTGTCATTTTGCCGGTGTGTTTCGGTGTGTCATGTTGCCGGTGTGTTTAGGTGTGTCATGTTGCCGGTGTGTTTCGGTGTGTCATTTTGCCGGTGTGTTTCGGTGTGTCATTTTGCCGGTGTGTTTCGGTGTGTCATGTTGCCGGTGTGTTTCGGTGTGTCATTTTGCCGGTGTGTTTCGGTGTGTCATTTTGCCGGTGTGTTTTGGTGTTTCATTTTGCCGGTGTGTTTCAGGATCTTGGGGCTGGAGTTCGTGGAGGAGCTGCACAGGATTGAAGCTCATAACTCTGAGGTTTTGTGTCTGACCTTCTCCTCAGAATCTTCAGGTAAAACTTTATTCTTGTTCTGGACATTTCAAAATAAACTTGACCGTCGTCACTGTCGTTTCTCGGCTCCTCCCAGCGGCGTCTTCTCTTCTTAACCGTTTCTTAACGTCTGAGGCGGTCCCTGAGGCGGTCCCTTAGGTGGTCCGTGAGGCGGTCCCTGAGGCGGTCCCTGAGGCGGTCCCTGAGGCGGTCCCTTAGGCGGTCCCTGAGGCGGTCCCTGAGGCGGTCCCTGAGGCGGTCCCTGAGGCGGTCCCTGAGGCGGTCCCTGAGGCGGTCCGTGAGGCGGTCCGTGAGGCGGTCCGTGAGGCGGTCCCTGAGGCGGTCCCTGAGGTGGTCCCTTAGGCGGTCCCTGAGGCGGTCCCTGAGGCGGTCCCTGAGGCGGTCCCTGAGGCGGTCCCTTAGGTGGTCTGTGAGGTGGTCCCTGAGGCGGTCCCTGAGGTGGTCCGTGAGGCGGTCCGTGAGGCGGTCCCTGAGGTGGTCCCTGAGGCGGTCCCTGAGGCGGTCCCTGAGGCGGTCCCTGAGGTGGTCCGTGAGGCGGTCCCTTAGGTGGTCCCTGAGGTGGTCCGTGAGGCGGTCCCTTAGGTGGTCCCTGAGGCGGTCCCTGAGGTGGTCCCTGAGGTGGTCCCTGAGGTGGTCCCTGAGGTGGTCCCTGAGGTGGTCCCTGAGGCGGTCCCTGAGGCGGTCCCTGAGGCGGTCCCTTAGGTGGTCTGTGAGGTGGTCCCTGAGGCGGTCCCTGAGGCGGTCCCTGAGGTGGTCCCTGAGGTGGTCCCTGAGGCGGTCCCTGAGGCGGTCCCTGAGGTGGTCCCTGAGGTGGTCCCTGAGGCGGTGGAAGACCCTACAGCTCCTCCAAATGAAGCTCATCGGGGCTAGCACGTACAACTATACAGGGATAAAAAATTTCCGCTTTTTTGTCAGCCGAATCAAAAATAGTGTCTAAAACGGGTGCCCAACACGTCAATTGTGATCTACCAGTCAATCGCCAAGTTAAACTTTATAAAACATCCTCCCTGTCCGTGCGCCTCACGTCAGCACTGCTCCTCCTCCTCATCGCCACACAGACTCCTCCTCCTCATCGCCACACAGACTCCTCCTCCTCATCGCCACACAGGCTCCTCCTCCTCATCGCCACACAGGCTCCTCCTCCTCACAGCCACACAGGCTCCTCCCCCTCACAGCCACACAGGCTCCTCCTCCTCACAGCCACACAGGCTCCTCCTCCTCACAGCCACACAGGCTCCTCCTCCTCACAGCCACACAGGCTCCTCCTCCTCACAGCCACACAGGCTCCTCCTCCTCACAGCCACACAGGCTCCTCCTCCTCACAGCCACACAGACTCCTCCTCCTCATCGCCACACAGCAAAATGCCACAGATGTCACGAGCATTGAGGGAGCGTGCAGTTGGCATGCTGACAGCAGGAATGTCAACTAGATCTGTTGCTCGTGCATTGAATGTTCATTTCTCCACCATAAGCCGTCTCCAAAGGCGTTTCAGAGAATATGGCAGTACATCCAACCGGCCTCACAACCGCAGACCACGTGTAACCACACCAGCCCAGGACCTCCACATCCAGCAGGTTCACCTCCAAGATCGTCTGAGACCAGCCACTCGGACAGCTGCTGAAACTATTGGTTTGCATAACCAAACCATTTCTGCACAAACTGTCAGAAACCGTCTCAGGGAAGCTCAACTGCATGCTCGTCGTCCTCATCGAGGTCTTAACCTGACTCCAGATCGTCTCCGTAACAGACTTGAGTGGGCAAATGCTCACATTCGATGGGTCTGGCACGTTGGAGAGGTGTTCTCTTCACGGATGAATCTCGGTTTACATTGTTCAGGGCAGATGGCAGACAGCGTGTGTGGCGTCGTGTGGGTGAGAAATGGTAATATTGTGTATCTGAAATGAATTTTAGATCTTTAAGTCCATCTCATGAAAAATGGGAGCAAAAACAAAAGTGTTGCGTTTATATTTTTGTTGAGTGTATAATATTTATGACATCAACTGTTCTCCCTGAGAATCGAACTCACATCTCTCACGTGTCAAACTGTAGCATATCCTCTGCCCCACGGACTTGTCTTGACACCGATGGTGAAAACATAGGTAAAGGTCCCATGACATGGTACTTGTTGATGCTTTTATATGGCTCCTTAATGGTTCCCTAATACTGTAAATGAATCCTTCTTCAAAATCAACACTCAGTGCATGAGATATGACTCTGACAGTCTTCATGAGGCTAGATATGTGTCTAAAATGCTTTATTGTGGGTGTTGTTCCCCCACTCGAAGCGCAGCTCGGCTCAGCTCTCTCCTCTCTTCCGTGTTTAACACAGGAAGACAGATGGGAGACTTTGCAATGAAAAAAAGCATATTTACACAGAAAATAAAATGAAACCACTGGTATTTCAGAGGTCCAGAGGGTCGGGTAAGGGACTTGCGAGCCTAGAAACACTCGCAGGTGCCTCCAGGCAAATAAAAAAACGCATTTCGCATTGTAGCGCATTCACAGTCCAAACTCTCTGGGCGGGATATACAGGGACGCTGAGCGGAGACAGAGGGAGGGGCTGGAGCTGCATTTGCCGATCTGACGTCAAAAAGGTGCCTTGTCCGAACTCGCCCGTTTCAACACTGGTTTTGTGTAACGCAGAAAAGGATCGCAAATGCTCAGTTTAGACATTTCGCAACTTTTAGCCATGGGGGGGGGGGGGTAAACAGGGTAGGGGAGCTCACATTAACGTTCAAAAACCTCAGAAAGTGAAAATTTCATGCCATGGGACCTTTAAAAACCTCAACCTCCAGCACTGTTATAGGAGTTAACTTACGTATTTAAGCGCTCGGCGATCTTCTGCCACGCCATGTCTCTCGCCTTGGTTATTGCAAATGTGTTGTAGAGTTCCAAAAGCAACTTCTGTTCTGATGCGCTGAAATAATCTGCCCGAATCTTCGACATGATGGCGTTTTCCACAGTCGCTTGTTCAGGGCTTCTTACGTTCCCCGTGCACGTGTCTAGTCCAGGACAGGATGGGCGCGGCTGAAGTTAGCGCTGCTGAGGCGCAGCTGAAACGTGTTAGTGGAACGACTTCAGGCTTTAGTCTAAGATGATGCTACTTCAGGTGAGGCGAGGACCACTTAGGCGCCGCTATGTTTAGCGACGTTTGTGGAATACCCCCCAGGTCTGATTGAAGCTCTGGTGATGTTCTTCAGGAGTGCGACTTCTGGCCTCGGCCTCCAGAGACAGACTCATCCACATCTTCAACCGAGACCAGGACTACCACCTGACCCAGTCCCTCTACGACCACTCGGGTGCCATCACCGCTGTACGCTTCACAGGTCAGACCAGGACCGGACCAGGACCAGGACCAGGACCGGACCAGGACCAGGACCGGACCAGGACCAGGACTGGACCAGGACAGGACTCGGACTAAACCAGGTTCCCTGTCTGTTCCAGGGGAGAGTCCTGAACTGAAGCTGGTGAGCTGTGGAACAGACAAGAGCATCTACGTCCAGACGGCAGAACAGGTCAGTGTGGGTCAGTGTGGGTCAGATGGTCGGAGGGTCAGAGCGTCAGAGGACTCAGTTTCCCATGATGCTGTGCTGCAGACGGGGGCGGGGCTGACCTTCTCACGATGTCATCACGTGGTGGAGAAGAGCTCTCTGTACGACATGGACCTGGACTCCACACGCACACACGCCGCCTTCGCCTGCCAAGACCGAAATATACGGTGAACCAGGACCGGACCGGGACTGGACCGGGACTGGACCGGGACTGAACCGGGACTGGACCGGGACTGAACCGGGACTGGACCGAGACTGAACCGGGACTGGACCGGGACTGAACCGGGACTGGACCGAGACTGAACCGGGACTGGACCGAGACTGAACCGAGACTGAGCCGGTCTCTTGTTTCAGGGTGTACAGTGTGGAGAGTGGGAAGCTGACGAAGACTCTGAAAGGATCCTCGAGCGACGAAGGAGGGCTGCTAAAGGTCAGAGTTCAAAGCACCGCATGGGCCCCGCCTACGGATAGAAGTGAACCAGGACTAAACCAGGACTAAACCAGGACTGAACCAGGACTGAACCAGGACTAAACCAGGACTAAACCAGGACTGAACCAGGACTAAACCAGGACTGAACCAGGACTAAACCAGGACTAAACCAGGACTGAACCAGGACTGAACCAGGACTAAACCAGGACTGAACCAGGACTAAACCAGGACTGAACCAGGACTGAACCAGGACTGAACCAGGACTGAACCAGGTTGTGCAGATGTGATGGTGGAGCAGACTGTTGGTGTGGGTGGGTTTATATTGAGGCTGTGGTTCTAGTTGTGGTTCTAGTTGTGGTTATGGTTGTGGTTCTGGTTGTGGTTGTGGTTGTGGTTCTAGTTGTGGTTGTGGTTGTGGTTCTGGTTGTGGTTGTGGTTGTGGTTCTCTTGGTCTGACCCGTGTCCTGTCCTCAGGTGACGTTTGACCCGTCGGGCTTGTACGTGGCGTCCAGCGGCTCTGACAAAAGCATCTGTGTCCATGACTACGAGAGCGGCGAGTGTGTGGCCACGCTGTCCGGGCACTCGGGTCAGTCCAGCCTGGTCCAGACCGGCTTTCATTCATTATTATTGATTGATTGATAATCAATCAATGCATTTATACAGCTCCTTTCCAGACCTCCAAAGTCGATTTCCAGATCATTCCTCAGTCACTCCACACTCAGTGGTGGTTAAGTACTATTGTAGCCACAGCTGCCCAGGGGCAGACTGACTGACTGCCTGAAACGCAGCTGCCAATCTGTGCCATCGGCCCCTCCGACCCCCACCACCCCCACCTCCGACCCCCACCACCCCCACCATCCGCCCCTCCGACCCCCACCACCCCCACCTCCGACCCCCACCACCCCCACCCTCCCGCCCTCCCACCCCCACCACCCCCACCACCGCTCACACTCCACTTTCATACAAGGCCACAACCTCCCTGTGGCTCCTCTGACCTCTGACGGGGTCACACTTTGAGGAGGTGTGGCCTGGTTTAGACCTGGTTTAGACCTGGTTTAGTCCTGGTTTAGACCTGGTTTAGACCTGGTTTAGACCTGGTTTAGACTCTGGTTTAGACCTGGTTTAGTCCTGGTTTAGTCCTGGTTTAGACCTGGTTTAGACCTGGTTTATGTTTTCTGTGTTTCAGAGATCGTGACCTCAATCCGGTTCAGTCCGGACTGTCGGCACCTGCTCACAGCGTCTGGAGACAGGTACCTCCCTCTGCACTCATGCTCCCCCCTGATGTTCCTCCAAACTGTTCTCCTCAGATGTTCCTTAAACTGTTCTCCTCAGATGTTCCTTAAACTGTTCTCCTCAGACTCTGGTTTAGACCTGGTTTAGTCCTGGTCCTTAGACTGTTCTCCTCAGATGTTTCTCCAAACTGTTCTCCTCAGATGTTTCTCCAAACTGTTCTCCTCAGATGTTCCTTAAACTGTTCTCCTCAAATGTTCCTTAGACTGTTCTCCTCAGATGTTCCTTAGACTGTTCTCCTCAGATGTTCCTTAGACTGTTCTCCTCAGATGTTTCTCCAAACTGTTCTCCTCAGATGTTTCTCCAAACTGTTCTCCTCAGATGTTCCTTAAACTGTTCTCCTCAGATGTTCCTCCAAACTGTTCTCCTCAGATGTTCCTCCAAACTGTTCTCCTCAGATGTTCCTTAAACTGTTCTCCTCAGATGTTTCTCCAAACTGTTCTCCTCAGATGTTCCTTAGACTGTTCTCCTCAGATGTTCCTTAGACTGTTCTCCTCAGATGTTCCTTAGACTGTTCTCCTCAGATGTTTCTCCAAACTGTTCTCCTCAGATGTTTCTCCAAACTGTTCTCCTCAGATGTTCCTTAAACTGTTCTCCTCAAATGTTCCTTAGACTGTTCTCCTCAGATGTTCCTTAGACTGTTCTCCTCAGATGTTTCTCCAAACTGTTCTCCTCAGATGTTTCTCCAAACTGTTCTCCTCAGATGTTCCTTAAACTGTTCTCCTCAGATGTTCCTTAAACTGTTCTCCTCAGATGTTCCTCCAAACTGTTCTCCTCAGATGTTTCTCCAAACTGTTCTCCTCAGATGTTTCTCCAAACTGTTCTCGTCAGATGTTCCTCCAAACTGTTCTCCTCAGATGTTCCTTAGACTGTTCTCCTCAGATGTTCCTTAGACTGTTCTCCTCAGATGTTCCTCCAAACTGTTCTCCTCAGATGTTTCTCCAAACTGTTCTCCTCAGATGTTTCTCCAAACTGTTCTCCTCAGATGTTCCTTAAACTGTTCTCCTCAGATGTTCCTCCAAACTGTTCTCCTCAGATGTTTCTCCAAACTGTTCTCCTCAGATGTTCCTCCAAACTGTTCTCCTCAGATGTTCCTCCAAACTGTTCTCCTCAGATGTTCCTTAAACTCTGGTTTAGACCTGGTTTAGACTCTGGTCCTTAGACCTGGTTCTCTAGACTGTTCTCCTCAGATGTTCCTCCAAACTGTTCTCCTCAGATGTTTCTCCAAACTGTTCTCCTCAGATGTTTCTCCAAACTGTTCTCCTCAGATGTTCCTTAAACTGTTCTCCTCAGATGTTTCCTTAAACTGTTCTCCTCAGATGTTCTCCTCAGATGTTCCTCCAAACTGTTCTCCTCAGATGTTCCTCCTCAAACTGTTCTCCTCAGATGTTCTCCTCAGATGTTCCTTAAACTGTTCTCCTCCAGACTGTTCTCAGATGCTAGACTGTTCTCCTCAGATGTTCCTTAAACTGTTCTCCTCAGATGTTCCTCCAAACTGTTCTCCTCAGATGTTCCTTAAACTGTTCTCCTCAGATGTTAGACTGTTCTCCTCAGATGACTGTTCTCCTCAGATGTTCTCCTCAAACTGTTCTCCTCAGAACTGTTCTCCTCAGATGTTCTAGAAACTGTTCTCCTCAGATGACTGTTCTCCTCAGATGTTTCTCCAAACTGTTCTCCTCAGATGTTCCTTAAACTGTTCTCCTCAGATGTTTCTCCAAACTGTTCTCCTCAGATGTTCCTCCAAACTGTTCTCCTCAGATGTTCCTCCAAACTGTTCTCCTCAGATGTTCCTTAAACTGTTCTCCTCAGATGTTCCTTAGACTGTTCTCCTCAGATGTTCCTCCAAACTGTTCTCCTCAGATGTTCCTTAAACTGTTCTCCTCAGATGTTCCTCCAAACTGTTCTCCTCAGATGTTCCTTAAACTGTTGTCCTCAGATGTTCCTCCAAACTGTTCTCCTCAGATGTTCCTTAAACTGTTCTCCTCAGATGTTCCTTAGACTGTTCTCCTCAGATGTTCCTCGAAACTGTTCTCCTCAGATGTTCCTCCAAACTGTTCTTCTCAGATGTTCCTTAAACTGTTCTCCTCAGATGTTCCTCCAACACACACACACACACACAGGTCTGGATTTGGGGGTCTTGGGTCATTGGCTCACTGCTCTCTTCTGATTGGCTGTCTGCAGCTGTATCTTCGTGTGGCGTCTCGACTCCGCGATGACGTCGCTGATGAGGAAGAGGCGGGGCTTGGACAGGAAGCAGGAGAAGAACAGGAAGTTGAACATCAGGTGAGCTCAGAGACAGGTGTGTGTGTGTTTGTCCCCACATGCCTCAAGACCTCCACCATCATCCCTGTGCTGAAGAAGTCGTCTCCATCCAGCGTTAACGACTACTGTCCACTCACCCCCATCCTTATGAAGCGCTTCCAACGGCTCGTCAACACATCAAGACATCTCTCCCCTCCACCCTGGACCCATTTAAATTTGCATACCGGTCTAACCTCTCGACCGATGATGCAATCTCCACAGCCCTCCAGTCACCCCCTCACACACCTGGACACCAGAGACTCATATGTTAGAATGCTGTTCACTGACTTCAGTTCAGCTTCAACACAATCGTCCCCCAGCAACTCAGACTCAAACTAGACAAGCTGGAGATCAACACCTCCATGTGCAGCTGGTGCTGGATTTCCTGACAGGAAGACCGCAGGCAGTACGGGTCGGCAGCAACACCTCCAGCACCATCACAATGAACACGGGGGCTCCCCAAGGATGTGTGCTGAGCCCCCTCCTCTTCACTCTGCTGACCCACGACTGCACACCGTCACACAGCTCCAACCTCTTCATCAAGTGTGACCCACGACTGCACACCGTCACACAGCTCCGACCTCTTCATCAAGTTTGACCCCCGACTGCACACCGTCACACAGCTCCAACCTCTTCATCAAGTGTGACCCACGACTGCACACCGTCACACAGCTCCGACCTCTTCATCAAGTTTGACCCCCGACTGCACACCGTCACACAGCTCCGACCTCTTCATCAAGTTTGTGGACGATACGACTGTGTTGGTCACATCAGCGACGACGATGAGACTCACTATAGGAGCGAGGTGAGCCGCCTGGTCAAGTGGTGCAGTAACAACAACCTCTCCCTGAACGTGGAGAAGACAAAGGAGATTGTGGTAGACTTCAGGAGAGCACACACACAGCACGCCCCCCTCACCATCACCGGGGCTGCTGTGGAGAAGCAGCACCAAGTTCCTGGGTGTGCATATCTCTGAGGACCTCTCCTGGTCAAAGAACACTGCATCACTGACCAGTAAAGCCCAACAGCGACTCTACTTCCTCCACAAGCTGAAGAGAGCCAGAGCCCCAGCTCCATCATGAGCACCTTCTACAGAGGCACCATAGGTCACATCCTCACCAGCTGCATCACTGTGTGGTATGGCACCTGCACCGTGTCCTGCACCCGGAAAAAGCTACACCGAGTAGTGAGAGCAGCTGAGAGAATCGTGGGTGTCTCTCTCCCCTCCCTGCAGGACATCTACCGCACCCGCCTCACCCGCCTCACCCTCTGGGTGATCCCATCCACCCATCCAACTGCCTCTTCAGTCTGCTGCCATCAGGAAGGAGACTGAGGAGCCTCAGGGCCAAGACCAGCAGACTGAAAGACAGCTTCATCCACCAAGCTGTCAGGATGCTCAACTCTCTCCCAACCACACTGCTGCTGAAATCACACTGACACTGCTGCTTAAATCACACTGACACTGCTGCTTAAATCACACTGACACTGCTGCTTAAATGACACATTTGAGCTTTATTCTGCTCCACATTGTGTGTTTTACTTATTTGTATTATACACAAGACTTTTGTACTTTTACTACAGGTATATGTGATGTTTTAGTCCTGGTGTTTATTGTTTTGTTTATCACATGTTTTATGTTCACTGTGGGACTAGGGGGCGCTGCAATTTCAAATCCTGTGTGTGCGACCTGTACATATGTTTTTCACAATAAAGATGAACTTTGAACTGTCTGTTTGTCTCTGGGATTTGAACCAAGTTTGATCCAAATAAACCAGAGCAAAGAACATTTGACTTGAGTGAAGGAGAACGGAGGTTCCACTGGTAGAACATTCACTGTCACAGAGTTCTCACAGGTTCTTCTGTTTCAGGAGGGAGACGTTCATCACAGGCCCGTCCAATCAGATGTGTCTGCTGCCTGAGGGGGAGGAGTCAGAGGTCCTGACCCCTGGACGCCCCGACACAGAGAGCGGTACAGCTCCAGGTTTTATTCATATTCTCTTTCATGTTCTAATGTTTGAGTCATCTAGTGATCTCTCCCAGGCCCTATTCAAACCCTCACTAGTCAGCAGTACGAGCCTGTACGAGGCTCCGCCCCCAGGCTCCCTAAATCTCCAAAAGCAGAAAACTGAACAGAACTCCTGGACAAAGCTGCTGCAGGAGGTTCTGAAGGGGGAGGAGTCAGAGCCGGGAGCACAGGGAGGAGTTTAGGGTAAATTTACGGTTAGGCAAGTGTTTGCCACGTTTACCTGAGAGCTTTAAATCTGAATAAAAATGATTTCCGCTTTTAAAAAGATCACGTAAACACTTAAATCCTCCTGAAAATGAGAATTCGGAATAAAACTTAATAAGTGTGTGCTTTATTCTGATTCTAGTGGTTCTGTGCTCGTTGGGATGACGCACGGTGAGACGGCGGCCCGGAGCAAACGCTGGTCTCAAACTGAAACGATTATTTTCATAATTCACTGGAAGAACTACAAAAAAAACAGAAAAACACAAACCAAACCGAGACGACAAAACTCCGGGAGCATCTGAAGTGTGCGTTTTCTTCCGGTCGACGTAAATCCGCTCGTGTTCCTGTCCAATCAATCAATCAAACATTTATAAGGCGCTTTTCATACAAAATTGTAACACAAAGCGCCTTACAGTGGTCAAGGATTAGAAGATTGACCTTTATTGATCTCGCACAGGAGAAGTTGTTTCTATATTTGACCCGGGGACCATCCCCATGATTTTGTTTTGTTATTTATGCTTTGGTCAGGCCCTAAGCTGGAGGATTTTACCTATGGCACATGTTTAGGTTGGTGGGGGAAACCGGAGTACCCGGAGGAAACCCACCCAAACACGGGGAGAACATGCAGTCTCCACACAGAAAGGCCCGGGCAACCCGAACCTTCTTGCTGTGAAGCATGAGTGCTAGCCACTCAGCCACCGTGCCGCCAGGGGAAAAAAGAAAAAAAAAAAAAAAAAAAACAGGAACAGCATCAACAACCACAACAACAGCAGCAGCAGCAACAATCAGAACCTTCCCCACCCCCAGAGAATGAGCGGAATTAAATAAACCCGATTTAACGTGTTTTCCCTGTAAACCTCAATTCAGAATTATGATTCCATGTAAACTTGAAGGAGAATAATTTAATTCTGAATTTAAAAACCTGATGTAAACGTGTGTGTTTCAGAGCTGCCGCCGCTGCAGACCAACGGGAAACTGCCTCTGTGGTTCAGAAAACTGGTACGAAAACCACACTGGTTTAGTCCTGGTTTAGTCCTGGTTTAGACCTGGTTTAGTTCTGGTTTGGTCTTGGTCTAGACCTGGTTTGGTCCTGGTCTAGGTCTGGTTTAGTCCTTTAGTCTTTGGTTGCCATGATACTCAGAAGGGTCAGAAATCCAAATCTGGACCTGGATCCAGATTAGCCGCTGTAACTGCTGGCCTCAATGAGCTTCATTTGGAGGTGACTCTGGTGACGTCACACTCAGGACACTTCTGGAGTAATCGGATTACGGGGGTAATCGGATTACGGGGTAATCGGATTACGGGGTAATCGGATTACGGGGTAATCGGATTACGGGGTAATCGGATTACGGGGGTAATCGGTTTACGGGGGTAATCGGATTACGGGGTAATCGGATTACGGGGTAATCGGATTACGGGGTAATCGGATTACGGGGTAATCAGATTATGGGGGTAATCGGATTACGGGGTAATCAGATTATGCACAGATCTGATCAGGATCAGATTTGTGGAGCGTGTGAGGTGACGTCACACGAACGTCTCACTGTTTTGTCTTTGCAGCAGGGAGAGGGCGGGGCTCCCTCTGCTCTTGGCCAATCAGACGGCGAGCCTCCGCAGGTGAGGAGGCGGTGGGCGGAGCAAATGAACCCCATCAGGATCTGTTCCAGTTTCTCCCCGAGTCCGACACAGAACCGGGACCAAGACCAGGACTTAGACCAAGATCTGGAACCAGAGGAGGAGTTCTGTCCCCAAAGCCTGGAGGGCCTCCTGGAGGAGGAGGAAGAGGAGGTGAGTGCGGAGAGCAGAGTGTGAAGCTCCGGTCTGTACGTGAATGTGACTCTCCAGAGACTGCAGATGGAGGAGGATGGAGTCTCTGAGAGGGCGGAGTCTCTGAGAGGGCGGAGTCTCTGAGAGGGCGGAGTCTGAGAGGGTGGAGTCTGAGAGGGCGCAGTCTGAGAGGGCGGAGTCTCTGAGAGGGCGGAGTCTGAGAGGGCGGAGTCTGAGAGGGCAGAGTCTCTGAGAGGGCGGAGTCTGAGAGGGTGGAGTCTCTGAGAGGGCGGAGTCTCTGAGAGGGTGGAGTCTCTGAGAGGGTGGAGTCTCTGAGAGGGCGGAGTCTCTGAGAGGGTGGAGTCTGAGAGGGCGGAGTCTCTGAGAGGGCGGAGTCTCTGAGAGGGTGGAGTCTCTGGCTGTTTCTAAGTTTCTTCTCGGCGAGTTCGCTGGAAATGAGGCCGAGAACTTTCTCCATCCACTTGAGTGTGGATGCACTGGAGGAGACTTGGTCATCGGACGATAATCGGTATTGAGGTTTATAGATGTTCTACACTGTGAGGCTACCTCGTTATCTATTGGCTGTTCGGTCGTCAATCAAACTCCCTACGTTTCTAGCGCAAGACTCTCTGGCGCGCTGGGATTTTGTGGTTTACGTTCGCCTCTCACACAGACGCATGACGCCGTTTACTCGACCAACGCAGCGGTTCTGAGCGGCTTTTTCCATCTGGAGCTTCCTCACAGTTTGAACAAAGTTTGCCGCAATGGCAGACGGGAATCCATGACCAGTTCGCCGCAAAAGAAAGTCTGTTTATGAGGTCGCTGAAAGAAGAAGAGAAGGGGAAAAGGAGCGAAGCCAAACTAAGGTGATTCTTGGGGATTCCTTCCAGCGATGGCGACTGAAGCAGACGAAGGGTCCACAGGCTGACGCGTCGGTCGATAAATTTTCTGCTCCATGTTTTTCTTCTCCACGTTTTCATCTCCACGTTTTTCTTCCTCAGACTTTGTCCGAGCAGCTCAGAGGAGGAAACGTTGCTCCTGACGTCCTTTGTTCTCGTTGAGCGTTATAAATGACGTGACTCCGCGGTTCACGTCACATCGTACCGTCACACCGTACCGTCACACCGTACCGTCACACCGTACCGTCACACCGTACCGTCACATCGTACCGTCACATCGTACCGTCACATCGTACCGTCACATCGTACCGTCACATCGTACCGTCACATCGTACCGTCACACCTTACCGTCACATCGTACAGTCACATCGCACCGTCACATCGCACCGTCACATCGCACCGTCACATCGTACGGTCACATCGCACCGTCACATCGTACGGTCACATCGCACCGTCACATCGCACCGTCACATCGTACGGTCACATCGTACGGTCACATCGCACCGTCACATCGCACCGTCACATCGCACCGTCACATCGTACGGTCACATCGTACGGTCACATCGCACCGTCACATCGTACCGTCACATCGTACCGTCACATCGTACCGTCACATCGTACCGTCACATCGCACCGTCACATCGCACCGTCACATCGTACGGTCACATCGCACGGTCACATCGCACCGTCACATCGTACGGTTACATCGCACCGTCACATCGCACCGTCACATCGCACCGTCACATCGTACCGTCACATTGCACCGTGGAACTTTGATCCTGTCCCATCCTGAGGCCCAGTATATTTCCCATGATGCATTTCACATCACCATGCCCCGACCGCCCCGCCCCGACTGCCGCCCCCTGACCACGTCCCCCGACCGCCGCCCCCTGACCACGCCCCCCGACCGCCGCCCTCTTCTCCACCAGAACCAAATACAGTACTACACTATACAGTACTACACTATACAGTACTACACTATACATTACTATAGTATAAAGTACTACACTATACAGTACTACACTATACAGTACTACACTATACATTACTATAGTATAAAGTACTACACTATACAGTACTATAGTATACAGTACTACACTATACATTACTATAGTATAAAGTACTACACTATACAGTACTACACTATACAGTACTACACTATACATTACTATAGTATAAAGTACTACACTATACAGTACTATAGTATACAGTACTACACTATATAGTACTACACTATACATTACTATAGTATAAAGTACTACACTATACAGTACTACACTATACAGTACTATAGTATACAGTACTACACTATATAGTACTATGGTATAAAGTACGTGAAAAGTCCCTCAGTCGTCCAGGTAGAATCCATGATAAAAGGAGAAGTTCAATTTGTCAACTGGACAAAGTTTGTTTGGTTGAAAACGTTTCGCCGCTCATCCGAGAGGCTTCGTCAGCTCTAACAAGAATACTGGTAAGACACTTGCTTATATCTTGCTGTAGGGAGGAGCTACCTAGCTAACTACTTTCCGGAACTATCTCATTGGTTTCCGTCTTTTGTTTCTCCGGCGTCTAGCTAACGATCCCTATTCATCCCTACACGACTGTTTTTCACACCTCTGGCCCTGACCTGGCTCTAGCCCTATTGTTTCCCTGTTTGCTTGATCTAGGCTTAAGAATGGAATTGTAGATGGGAGACAAATTATGTCTGACTCCACCATTTCTGTTCAGAGAAGGATTCTCTTTTTTGACAAAAATAGCCTCTTTAACTCCCCTCTCAAACCAGTTCTTTTCCCTGGCTAAGATCTGAACCTCACTGTCCTCAAATGAATGGCCCGTGGCTTCTAGGTGAAGATGTACGGCAGAAGACGGTCCACTCTGGCACGCCCGTCTGTGTTGGTACATCCTCTTGTGAAGTGGCTGTTTTGTTTCTCCAGTGTAGCGCTCACTGCAGTCTTCACTACACTGAATGGAGTAGACCACATTGCTTTGTTTGTGGCTCGGTGTTTTGTCCTTTGGGTGGACGAGTTTTTGTCTTAAAGTGTTTGTGGGTTTGAAATAAACTGGGATTTCATATTGTCTGAAAATCCTCTGTAGTTTTTCCGACACGCCGGCCAGGTACGGAATCGCTACCCCTTTCCTCCTGGGTTCGGATTCTCTATTATCTTGTTTCTTGCCCTTGTCTCTCTTGGTTTTGTTAACAGCCCATTTGGGATATCCACAAACCGAGAGGGCTTCCTGCACATGTTGTTCTTCTTTCTCCTTACCCTCTGTGCTTGTGGGAACCACTTGGGCCCTGTGTTGTAATGTCCGAATAACACCCAGTTTGTGCTGCAGTGGGTGGTGTGAATCAAAAAGCAGGTATTGGTCTGTGTGTGTGGGCTTCCTGAAGACTTCTACTTGGAGTCCCCGGTCTCCTCCTATCGTTACTGCACAATCTAATCGAAGCCTCTCAGATGAGCGGCGAAACGTTTTCAACCAAACAAACTTTGTCCAGTTGACAAATTGAATCTCCTGTTATCACTACAGTATACAGTACTATGGTATAAAGTACTACACAATACTACAGTATACAGTACTATGGTATAAAGTACTACACAGTACTACAGTATACAGTACTATGGTATAAAGTACTACACAATACTACAGTATACAGTACTATGGTATAAAGTACTACACAATACTACACTATACAGTACTATGGTTTAAAGTACTACACAATACTACAGTATACAGTACTATGGTATAAAGTACTACACAGTACTACAGTATACAGTACTATGGTTTAAAGTACTACACAATACTACAGTATACAGTACTATGGTTTAAAGTACTACACAATACTACAGTATACAGTACTATGGTATAAAGTACTACACAGTACTACAGTATACAGTACTATGGTTTAAAGTACTACACAATACTACAGTATACAGTACTATGGTATAAAGTACTACACAGTACTACAGTATACAGTACTATGGTTTAAAGTACTACACAATACTACAGTATACAGTACTATGGTATAAAGTACTACACAATACTACAGTATACAGTACTATGGTATAAAGTACTACACAGTACTACACTATACAGTACTATGGTATAAAGTACTACACAGTACTACAGTATACAGTACTATGGTATAAAGTACTACACAGTACTACAGTATACAGTACTATGGTTTAAAGTACTACACAATACTACAGTATACAGTACTATGGTATAAAGTACTACACAATACTACAGTATACAGTACTATGGTATAAAGTACTACACAGTACTACAGTATACAGTACTATGGTTTAAAGTACTACACAATACTACAGTATACAGTACTATGGTATAAAGTACTACACAATACTACAGTATACAGTACTATGGTATAAAGTACTACACAATACTACAGTATACAGTACTATGGTATAAAGTACTACACAGTACTACAGTATACAGTACTATGGTATAAAGTACTACACAGTACTACAGTATACAGTACTATGGTTTAAAGTACTACACAATACTACAGTATACAGTACTATGGTATAAAGTACTACACAGTACTACACTATACAGTACTATGGTATAAAGTACTACACAGTACTACACTATACAGTACTATGGTTTAAAGTACTACACAATACTACAGTATACAGTACTATGGTTTAAAGTACTACACAGTACTACAGTATACAGTACTATGGTATAAAGTACTACACAATACTACAGTATACAGTACTATGGTATAAAGTACTACACAATACTACAGTATACAGTACTATGGTATAAAGTACTACACAGTACTACACTATACAGTACTATGGTTTAAAGTACTACACAATACTACAGTATACAGTACTATGGTATAAAGTACTACACAGTACTACAGTATACAGTACTATGGTTTAAAGTACTATACCCCCTCTCACCTGTGCAGGGGGAGGAGCCTCCAGGTGGGATCTGCAGCAGCTTTGGCCTGTTCCCCGACGACAGCGGCGCGTCCGACAGGTCACTGCCTCTTACTGCATGTTACTGTTAGTCTAAACCAGGACTAAACCAGGTCTAAACCAGGTCTAAAGCAGGACTAAACCAGGTCTAAACCAGGTCTAAACCAGGTCTAAACCAGGTCTAAAGCAGGTCTAAACCAGGTCTAAACCAGGACTAAACCAGGTCTAAACCAGGACTAAACCAGGTCTAAACCAGGTCTAAACCAGGTCTAAACCAGGTCTAAACCAGGACTAAACCAGGACTAAACCAGGACTAAACCAGGTCTAAACCAGATCTAAACCAGGTCTAAAGCAGGTCTAAAGCAGGTCTAGACCAGGACTAAACCAGGTCTAAACCAGGTCTAAACCAGGTCTGAACCAGAACTAAACCAGGTCTAAACCAGGACTGAACCAGGACTAAACCAGGACTAAACCAGGACCGAACCAGGACTAAACCAGGTCTAAACCAGGTCTAAACCAGGACTGAACCAGGTCTAAACCAGGTCTAAACCAGGTCTAAACCAGGTCTAAACCAGGTCTAAACCAGGACCGAACCAGGACCGAACCAGGACCGAACCAGGTCTAAACCAGGTCTAAACCAGGTCTAGACCAGGTCTAGACCTGGTCTAAACCAGGACCGAACCAGGACCGAACCAGGACCGAACCAGGTCTAAACCAGGTCTAAACCAGGTCTAGACCAGGTCTAGACCAGGTCTAGACCAGGTCTAGACTAGGACTAAACCAGGTCTAAACCAGGTCTAAACCAGGTCTAAACCAGGTCTAAACCAGGACTAAACCAGGACTAAACCAGGTCTAAACCAGGACTAAACCAGGACTAAACCAGGTCTAAACCAGGACTAAACCAGGACTAAACCAGGACTAAACCAGGTCTAAAGCAGGTCTAAAGCAGGTCTAAAGCAGGTCTAAACCAGGTCTAAAGCAGGTCTAAAGCAGGTCTAAAGCAGGTCTAGACCAGGTCTAGACCAGGTCTAAAGCAGGTCTAGACCAGGTCTAGACCAGGTCTAGACCAGGTCTAAACCTGGTCTAGACCTGGTTCAGTCCCGGTTTAGTCCTGGTTTACACCTGGTTTACACCTGGTTTAGTTCTGGTTTAGTCCTGGTTTAGACCTGGTTTAGACCTGGTTTAGTCCTGGTTTAGTCCTGTTTTAAGCCTGTTTTAGTCCTGGTCTAGACCTGGTTCAGTTTAGTTTTGGTCAGAGACGTGTGATTGGCTGGTGGGCGGGGCTTGGCCTAAGTGCTATGTTCTGATTGGACAATCTGTTTCAGGGACTTTGATGTTCAGGGTCATGAGGTCGAAGGTCAAGAGGAACTGAGTCCAGACTCGACCTGTTCAGACACTTCCACAGAGAACCACCATACAGGTATTATAATACTACTACTACTACTACTGCTACTGCTACTACTACTACTACTACTACTACTACTACTACTACTACTACTGCTACTACTACTACTACTACTACTACTACTGCTACTACTACTACTACTACTACTACTACTACTACTACTGCTACTGCTACTGCTACTGCTACTGCTACTACTACTGCTACTGCTACTGCTACTGCTACTGCTACTACTACTACTGCTACTGCTACTGCTACTGCTACTACTACTACTACTGCTGCTGCTGCTGCTGCTGCTGCTGCTGCTGCTGCTGCTGCTGCTACTGCTACTACTACTGCTACTGCTACTGCTACTACTACTACTACTACTGCTACTGCTACTGCTGCTGCTACTGCTACTACTACTACTACTACTACTGCTACTGCTGCTGCTGCTGCTGCTGCTGCTGCTACTGCTGCTGCTGCTGCTGCTGCTGCTGCTACTACTACTACTACTACTGCTACTGCTACTGCTGCTGCTGCTGCTACTGCTACTGCTACTACTGCTACTGCTACTGCTACTGCTACTACTACTGCTACTACTACTACTACTACTACTACTACCACTACTACTACTACTACTACTGCTACTACTACTATTACTACTGCTACTACTACTATTACTACTGCTACTACTACTACTACTACTACTACTGCTACTACTACTACTACTGTACTACACAGTACTTCAGTATACTGTACACAAGTGTCCAAACACTAGTTCTGCTTGACAAAAGGAGAAATTCAAACACCACAGACATAAACATCAGACTGTTTGTATCTGTAGACGGCAAAAGGAGAAATTCAGTTTGTCGACTGGACAGAAGTTTATTTGGTGGAATCCGTTTCTTCTGCTTCTTCAGTTCTGGTCAGACGCTGGTGGACACTGCCTGTATCTGCCTGAAGGGGGCGCTCACTACAGTGACATGACTCTGAGACTCCCACACCTCCTTGTTTCCAGTTGGTGTTAGTGAGGTGGGCCTGTTAGATCTGCAGTGGGAGTGGAGTGTGGGTCATAATGGTGTTTTCACTCCTCTGGACCTGACCTGCTGCACTATTGTTTTCTTTGTTCTGATTTAGGTTTGAGGACAGAGTTATAGATGGAGACAAATGATGTCTGAGACCTCCATTTGTGTTCAAGGAAGGATTCTCTTTAACTCCTCCTCTCAAACCAGATCTGGACCTCAGTGTCCTCAAAGGAGTGGCCCGTGGCTTTTAGGTGGAGGTGTACGGCAGACTGAGGTCCTTTTAGGTGGAGGTGTACGGCAGACTGAGGTCCTTTTAGGTGGAGGTGTACGGCACACTGAGATCCTTTTAGGTGGAGGTGTACGGCAGACTGAGATCCTTTTAGGTGGAGATGTACGGCACACTGAGATCCTTTTAGGTGGAGGTGTACATCAGACTGAGGTCCTTTTAGGTGGAGGTGTACGGCAGACTGAGGTCCTTTTAGGTGGAGATGTACGGCAGACTGAGATCCTTTTAGGTGGAGGTGTACGGCAGACTGAGGTCCTTTTAGGTGGAGGTGTACGGCACACTGAGATCCTTTTAGGTGGAGGTGTACGGCAGACTGAGGTCCTTTTAGGTGGAGGTGTACGGCACACTGAGATCCTTTTAGGTGGAGGTGTACGGCAGACTGAGATCCTTTTAGGTGGAGATGTACGGCAGACTGAGGTCCTTTTAGGTGGAGGTGTACGGCAGACTGAGATCCTTTTAGGTGGAGGTGTACGGCACACTGAGATCCTTTTAGGTGGAGGTGTACGGCAGACTGAGGTCCTTTTAGGTGGAGGTGTACGGCAGACTGAGATCCTTTTAGGTGGAGGTGTACGGCAGACTGAGATCCTTTTAGGTGGAGGTGTACGGCAGACTGAGGTCCTTTTAGGTGGAGGTGTACGGCAGACGGAGGTCCTTTTAGGTGGAGATGTACGGCAGACTGAGGTCCTTTTAGGTGGAGATGTACGGCAGACGGAGGTCCTTTTAGGTGGAGATGTACGGCAGACGGAGGTCCTTTTAGGTGGAGGTGTACGGCAGACTGAGATCCTTTTAGGTGGAGATGTACGGCAGACTGAGGTCCTTTTAGGTGGAGGTGTACGGCAGACTGAGATCCTTTTAGGTGGAGGTGTACGGCAGACTGAGGTCCTTTTAGGTGGAGGTGTACGGCACACTGAGATCCTTTTAGGTGGAGGTGTACGGCAGACTGAGGTCCTTTTAGGTGGAGGTGTACGGCAGACTGAGATCCTTTTAGGTGGAGATGTACGGCAGACTGAGGTCCTTTTAGGTGGAGGTGTACGGCAGACGGAGGTCCTTTTAGGTGGAGATGTACGGCAGACTGAGGTCCTTTTAGGTGGAGATGTACGGCAGACGGAGGTCCTTTTAGGTGGAGATGTACGGCAGACGGAGGTCCTTTTAGGTGGAGGTGTACGGCAGACGGAGGTCCTTTTAGGTGGAGATGTACGGCAGACTGAGATCCTTTTAGGTGGAGGTGTACGGCAGACTGAGGTCCTTTTAGGTGGAGGTGTACGGCAGACTGAGATCCTTTTAGGTGGAGGTGTACGGCAGACTGAGATCCTTTTAGGTGGAGGTGTACGGCAGACTGAGATCCTTTTAGGTGGAGGTGTACGGCAGACGGAGGTCCTTTTAGGTGGAGGTGTACGGCAGACTGAGGTCCTTTTAGGTGGAGATGTACGGCAGACTGAGGTCCTTTTAGGTGGAGGTGTACGGCAGACTGAGGTCCTTTTAGGTGGAGGTGTACGGCAGACTGAGGTCCTTTTAGGTGGAGGTGTACGGCAGACTGAGGTCCTTTTAGGTGGAGATGTACGGCAGACTGAGGTCCTTTTAGGTGGAGATGTACGGCAGACTGAGGTCCTTTTAGGTGGAGATGTACGGCAGACTGAGGTCCTTTTAGGTGGAGATGTACGGCAGACTGAGGTCCTTTTAGGTGGAGGTGTACGGCAGACTGAGGTCCTTTTAGGTGGAGATGTACGGCAGACTGAGGTCCTTTTAGGTGGAGATGTACGGCAGACTGAGGTCCTTTTAGGTGGAGGTGTACGGCAGACGGAGGTCCTTTTAGGTGGAGGTGTACGGCAGACGGAGGTCCTTTTAGGTGGAGGTGTACGGCAGACGGAGGTCCTTTTAGGTGGAGATGTACGGCAGACTGAGGTCCTTTTAGGTGGAGATGTACGGCAGACTGAGGTCCTTTTAGGTGGAGATGTACGGCAGATGGAGGTCCTTTTAGGTGGAGATGTACGGCAGATGGAGGTCCTTTTAGGTGGAGGTGTACGGCAGATGGAGGTCCTTTTAGGTGGAGGTGTACGGCAGACTGAGGTCCTTTTAGGTGGAGATGTACGGCAGACTGAGGTCCTTCTAGGTGGAGATGTACGGCAGACTGAGGTCCTTCTAGGTGGAGGTGTACGGCAGACTGAGATCCTTTTAGGTGGAGGTGTACGGCAGACTGAGATCCTTTTAGGTGGAGGTGTACGGCAGATGGAGGTCCTTTTAGGTGGAGGTGTACGGCAGATGGAGGTCCTTTTAGGTGGAGGTGTACGGCAGATGGAGGTCCACTCTGCCTCTCGGTCGTGGTCGGGTTTAAACTGTGATCTGTGACGAATGTGACCTCTGATGTTTTTAGAGCGTTTTGACACGGACCCCACGACCCTGAGACCCCCAGAGCCACAGCACTTCCTCCAACCCCGCCTCAGTCTGTCCACGCGCTTCCTGTCCAGATACCAGGACCGCATCCGGTAAGACCGGGACTAAACCAGGCCTGGACCAGGCCTGGACCAGGACTAAACCGGGACTAAACCAGGTCTGGATCACTCTTTATCTTCTGTTTTCTCTTTGTTTTAGGTCTAAGCCACAGACCTCAGTTTCCTCCAGGATCCTTGAGGAGAGCTCCATCGAGAACGTCAAGGTAATGGGTCTGTACCAGGTCTGGACCAGGTCTGGACCAGGTCTGGACCAGGACTGGACCAGGACTGGACCAGGACTGGACCAGGACTGAACCAGGTCTGGACCAGGTCTGGACCAGGACTGGACCAGGACTGAACCAGGTCTGTGTGTTTCAGGTCCAGCCTCAGTCCGGTCTTGGGTCCAGATGGTCTCAGAAGGACAGCGGCTCTCAGAGACTCAGTGGTGAGACGTCTTTTGTTTCTTAGACCAGGAGCAGGACTCAGGAGTAAAAGCCCCTCTCAAATACCCCAGAGGTAAATACCCCAGAGGTAAATACCCCAGAGGTAAATACCCCAGAGGTAAATACCCGGGGGGCGCTGTAGAGGAGCTGCAGGAGGAGGTGTACCAAAGGGACGTTGGTCCAAGGTGTGTCCACTGATGAGCATCAGAGGTTCTACAGTCGTGTTCTCAGAGGTTCTACAGTCGTGTTCTCAGAGGTTCTACAGTCGTGTTCTCAGAGGTTCTACAGTCGTGTTCTCAGAGGTTCTACAGTCGTGTTCTCAGAGGTTCTACAGTCGTGTTCTCAGAGGTTCTACAGTCTGGTTCTCAGAGGTTCTACCGTCGTGTTCTCAGAGGTTCTACAGTCTGGTTCTCAGAGGTTCTACAGTCTGGTTCTCAGAGGTTCTACAGTCTGGTTCTCAGAGGTTCTACAGTCGTGTTCTCAGAGGTTCTACAGTCTGGTTCTCAGAGGTTCTACAGTCGTGTTCTCAGAGGTTCTACAGTCTGGTTCTCAGAGGTTCTACAGTCTGGTTCTCAGAGGTTCTACAGTCGTGTTCTCAGAGGTTCTACAGTCGTGTTCTCAGAGGTTCTACAGTCTGGTTCTCAGAGGTTCTACAGTCGTGTTCTCAGAGGTTCTACAGTCTGGTTCTCAGAGGTTCTACAGTCGTGTTCTCAGAGGTTCTACAGTCTGGTTCTCAGAGGTTCTACCGTCGTGTTCTCAGAGGTTCTACAGTCGTGTTCTCAGAGGTTCTACAGTCTGGTTCTCAGAGGTTCTACCGTCGTGTTCTCAGAGGTTCTACAGTCTGGTTCTCAGAGGTTCTACAGTCTGGTTCTCAGAGGTTCTACAGTCTGGTTCTCAGAGGTTCTACAGTCTTGTTCTCAGAGGTTCTACAGTCGTGTTCTCAAAGGTTCTACAGTCGTGTTCTCAGAGGTTCTACAGTCTGGTTCTCAGAGGTTCTACAATCTGGTTCTCAGAGGTTCTACAGTCTTGTTCTCAGAGGTTCTACAGTCGTGTTCTCAGAGGTTCTACAGTCTGGTTCTCAGAGGTTCTACAGTCGTGTTCTCAGAGGTTCTACAGTCTGGTTCTCAGAGGTTCTACAGTCGTGTTCTCAGAGGTTCTACAGTCGTGTTCTCAGAGGTTCTACAGTCTGGTTCTCAGAGGTTCTACAGTCGTGTTCTCAGAGGTTCTACAATCTGGTTCTCAGAGGTTCTACAGTCGTGTTCTCAGAGGTTCTACAGTCTGGTTCTCAGAGGTTCTACAGTCGTGTTCTCAGAGGATCTACAGTCGTGTTCTCAGAGGTTCTACAGTCTGGTTCTCAGAGGTTCTACAGTCTGGTTCTCAGAGGTTCTACAGTCTGGTTCTCAGAGGTTCTACAGTCTTGTTCTCAGAGGTTCTACAGTCGTGTTCTCAAAGGTTCTACAGTCGTGTTCTCAGAGGTTCTACAGTCTGGTTCTCAGAGGTTCTACAATCTGGTTCTCAGAGGTTCTACAGTCTTGTTCTCAGAGGTTCTACAGTCGTGTTCTCAGAGGTTCTACAGTCTGGTTCTCAGAGGTTCTACAGTCGTGTTCTCAGAGGTTCTACAGTCTGGTTCTCAGAGGTTCTACAGTCGTGTTCTCAGAGGTTCTACAGTCGTGTTCTCAGAGGTTCTACAGTCTGGTTCTCAGAGGTTCTACAGTCGTGTTCTCAGAGGTTCTACAATCTGGTTCTCAGAGGTTCTACAGTCGTGTTCTCAGAGGTTCTACAGTCTGGTTCTCAGAGGTTCTACAGTCGTGTTCTCAGAGGATCTACAGTCGTGTTCTCAGAGGTTCTACAGTCGTGTTCTCAGAGGTTCTACAGTCTGGTTCTCAGAGGTTCTACAGTCGTGTTCTCAGGTTCTACAGTCGTGTTCTCAGAGGTTCTACAGTCTGGTTCTCAGAGGTTCTACAGTCTGGTTCTCAGAGGTTCTACAGTCTTGTTCTCAGAGGTTCTACAGTCGTGTTCTCAGAGGTTCTACAGTCTGGTTCTCAGAGGTTCTACAGTCGTGTTCTCAGGTTCTACAGTCGTGTTCTCAGAGGTTCTACAGTCTGGTTCTCAGAGGTTCTACAGTCATGTTCTCAGAGGTTCTACAGTCGTGTTCTCAGAGGTTCTACAGTCGTGTTCTCAGAGGTTCTACAGTCGTGTTCTCAGAGGTTCTACAGTCTGGTTCTCAGAGGTTCTACAGTCGTGTTCTCAGAGGTTCTACAGTCTTGTTCTCAGAGGTGCTACAGTCGTGTTCTCAGAGGTTCTACAGTCTGGTTCTCAGAGGTTCTACAGTCTGGTTCTCAGAGGTTCTACAGTCATGTTCTCAGAGGTTCTACAGTCTGGTTGTCAGAGGTTCTACAGTCTGGTTCTCAGAGGTTCTACAGTCTGGTTCTCAGAGGTTCTACAGTCTGGTTCTCAGTCCGTGGGCCTGTAGGCCTACAGGTCGTTGCCGTTTGGTGACCTGGTGTGTACCACACTCAACATGGACCAGAAGAAGCAAAGGAAAGAGTCTCAGGAGATTAGAAAGAAAATTATAGACCAGCATGTTAAAGGTAAAGTCTGTAAGACCATCTCCAAGCAGCGTGATGTTCCTGTGACTACACTTCCACATATTATTCAGAAATGTAAGATCCATGGGTCTGTAGCCCTGGTGCAGGAGGAAAACTGATGACAAATCGAAGAGACGGATAATACGATTGGGAACAAAAGAGCCCAGAAAAACTGGTGAACTTCAGGCTCAAGGAACATCAGTGATCGCACCATCCGCCGTTTGAGCCAAAGTGGACTTAATGGAAGACGACCAAGGAGGATGCCAAAACAAATCATAAAAAAGCCACATTGGAATTTGCCAAACTACATGTTGACAAGTCACAAAGCTTCTGAGAGAATGTCCTATGGACAGACGAGACAAAAATGGAACTTTTTGCCAAGGCACATCAGCTCTATGTTCACAGAGGAAAAATGAAACCTGAAGAAAAGAACACTGTCCTGAGGAACATGGAGGAGGCTCTGTCATGTTCTGGGCCTTCGCTGCATCTGGCACAGGGTCTTGAATCTGTGCAGGGATCAAGGGGTTCTAGAGGGAAATGTGCTGCAGTGTCAGAAAGGTCTCAGTCGCAGGTCAGAGGAAAACACTGCTCTAAAGTGTCCTTCTATGAGCCCTGAATCCTACTGAGCATCTTTGGAAGGAGCTGAAACATGCGTCTGGAAAAGGCTTCAGACCTGAGACTCCTGGAGCAGCTCATGAGGAGAGCTGCAGGAGGAGGAGCAGGAGGAGCAGGAGGAGGAGGAGCTGAAACATGGCGTCTGAAGGAGCAGAAGTCTCACTCACAGTTACAGGAACCGTTCGATTGCCTCAAAAGTGAAACAAAATCTGAAGTTAAGGCCCCATCAGTTTTGTCCAGGTTTGTTTCAGTTTATTTTTAAATAATTCTGTTGAAGGTTGAAAATGACTTTCTTTAAATTTCATAGAATTTTTATTTATTATAACTTTTGTCAGATTCAAGTTATTTCTGTGAGTTTTTCTTTCATTAATCGAAGAAACCAACAAGTTTGTCCACGTGTGTAGAGGAGGTGCAGGAGGAGGTGCAGGAGGTGTAGAGGTGCAGGAGGAGCAGGAGGAGGTGTAGAGGAGGAGCAGGAGGAGGTGCAGGGGGAGCTGTAGAGGAGGTGCAGAAGGAACAGGAGGAGGTGCAGGGGGAGGTGCAGGAGGTGTAGAGGAAGTGCAGGAAGATGTATAGTAGGAGCAGGAGGAGGTGTAGAGGAGGAGCAGGAGGATGTGCAGGAGGAGGTGCAGGAGGTGTAGAGGAGGTGCAGGAGGAGGTGTAGAGGAGGAGCAGGAGGAGGTGTAGAGGAGGTGCAGGGGGAGCTGTAGAGGAGGTGCAGGAGGAGGTGTAGAGGAGCAGGAGGAGGAGCTGTAGAGGATGTGCAGGGGGAGCTGTAGAGGAGGTGCAGAAGGAGCAGGAGGAGGTGCAGGAGGAGGAGGAGGTGTAGAGGAGGTGCAGGGGGAGGCGTAGAGGAGGTGCAGGGGGAGCTGTAGGGGAGGTGTAGAGGAGGTGCAGGGGGAGGTGTAGAGGAGGTGCAGGAGGAGGAGGTGTAGAGGAGGTGCAGAAGAACCAGGAAGAGGTGCAGGAGGAGGTGTAGAGGAGGAGCAGGAGGAGGAGCTGTAGAGGATGTGCAGGAGGATGTGCAGGGGGAGGTGTAGAGGAGGTGCAGAAGGAGCAGGAGGAGGTGCAGGAGGAGGAGGTGTAGAGGAGGTGCAAGGGGAGGTGTAGAGGAGGTGCAGAAGGAACAGGAGGAGGTGCAGGAGGAGGAGGTGTAGAGGAGGTGCAGGGGGAGCTGTAGAGGAGGTGCAGGAGAAGCTGTAGAGGAAGTGCAGGAGGTGTAGAGGAGGAGCAGGGGGAGCTGTAGAGGAGGTGCAGGAGGAGGAGGTGCAGGAGGAGGTGTAGAGGAGGTGCAGGAGCAGGAGGAGGTGTAGAGGAGGTGCAGGAGGAGCTGTAGAGGAGGTGCAGGAGAAGCTGTAGAGGAAGTGCAGGAGGTGTAGAGGAGGAGCAGGGGGAGCTGTAGAGGAGGTGCAGGAGGAGGAGGTGCAGGAGGAGGTGTAGAGGAGGTGCAGGGGGAGCTGTAGAGGAGGTGCAGGAGGTGAACCCCTGAAGATGGCGTGACATTGCGCCCCCTGTAGGGAGTAGTGTGGACATGTTGGTGAAACTCCTCCCCCTCCTCAGGAAGCAGGGCTGTGATTGGCCGTAGGCACAGCTCCCATCATGCCTCGGGGCGGCGCAGACACTCGTCGGTCACGGTGCGGTGTCGCCGGCGCACAGGTGTGTCACGTGACCCCACGCCGCCCTCTGATTGGTCACTCTGGGTGTGGGTCTCCTGCCCGTCTCCATGGAGATGTGGTTGCTTTGCCTGGAATGTTCCGTGATGTGACTTTAAACATTTCCACCTCTCCACAGATCTGAACTGTAACGTAGTGTCCTGCTTAGATTTAATCTGCACTGTGGAACATTCTAGACAAAGCAATGTTTCCTGTTGCCACGGTGACTCTCTGGGTCCCGGTCCTGGTCTTGGGCTCCTCTCCTGATTCCGTTGTTTTTCTGTCAGTTTTTAAAAAAATTCTGAACTTCCTGTGTTTGGTCCAATCAGACGGCCTCGACAGAAGCCTCCCCCCACCGGGGCTTCTGGGAAATGCAGTCCTCCTGAGAAAGAACAAAGACCTAAAACCAGAACTAAACCAGGACCAAAAACCAGGACTGAACCAACAACTGAACCAGGGACTGTGGGAATGGGGGAAGGAGAACCTCGACCCGGACCAGAGACCGGACCAGGACCAGGACCAGGACCAGGACCAGGACCAGGACCAGGACCCGGACCAGGGACCAGACTCTTCTCCAGGCTTGAAGCAGGTCTCTGAGGATCTAAACCCGGTCTCAGAGGGTCCAGTCTGGTGTGGAGAAGCTGAGGAACAGTCTGGAAACGTCAGGTTAGTTTCAGTTGTCCTCGGCGTAGCACGTTTTCACTGCGGTCGTCTGAGGGATAAAAGAGTTCTTCTGTAGCTCTTAGACACCACTGAGTTCCTTTGAACCTGCAAACCGACCAACATTGGTCTGATTGATGTTCATCCAAGGCTCCTGCGCACAGCGGGTTCTGCTGCACGTGGCTCGGGGACGCTGAGGCTCCACCCGGCGACCTTCCCACGGAGGCGCGGGTATGGACGGCGTCGGCCTCTGGCAGACACGGTTTCTCAAACCTGCCCAAGAGCCTCCCTGGCTCGAGGAGCTCCAACTCGCAAACCTACGGGCCGCTGGCGCAGGCGTCCGGACCCAACCCCAGCCCCCGTCATACCCCTTAACCGGGCCGCGGGGTCCCGGAGCGCGGGGTCCCGGAGCGCGGGGTCCCGGAGCGCGGGGTCCCGGAGCGCAGTGTCCTGGGCCGCGGGGTCCCGGGCCGTGGGGTCCCGGAGCGCGGGGTCCCGGAGCGCGGGGTCCCGGAGCGCGGGGTCCCGGAGCGCGGGGTCCCGGAGCGCGGGGTCCCGGAGCGCGGGGTCCCGGGCCGCGGGGTCCCAGTGTGTGCACAGGCCGACCTGTGTCATTAAACCGTGCAGGTCTAAGGGTCCACGTGACATTTTTTGGTGGAAATGGAGAAGTTTTTATTCGTTTTGGCCTTTCGTCCACACGGCGCCGGCGTTTTTGGTGGGCGATAACGGTGTTTTTTGAAAGCGGGTTCCAGAGTGGAGAAATCTGAGAACGCCGGGGTCGCTTTGTCGTGTGGACGAGCAAAACGCATCTTCTGGAAAACGATGACATGATGATGATGATGTTTGTTTGCGGAAGAGAAAGGACTTTATGCACATGCGCTCTTTGTAGTGTTTCCGGTGGCTGTGGCCGTTTCCTGTTTACAGCGCCACATATCGGTGTGGCGTATGTATTACATCGTTTTCTCTCAGCGCTCCGTTTCCGTCTGGACACGAATATTTACTGATCCAACACGTGTGTGGACGCAAATTTTTTAAACCCGCATAAAAAAAAAATCCAGGAACGTTGTGGTCAGGGATCCGGGAAACTGCCAGTGGCTCATTAAATCAGTTAACGAGTCACGATCAAGTAACGGAACAACCAAAGGAACCATCCTTTGGTTGTTCCACCGTTACTTGGACCATGTTTGGCCGCGGGTCGAGGTTCGCCCAGGTCTTCTTCACTCACCACAAACAGGAAATGAAATAATTCTAATAATTCTAATCCCCTCCATGAAGCATTTGGAACCGTCGGTTTGGACCGACTGTCTCTAGTTTGGACCCGTTGGCGGACCACACCAGAGTTTGGCATTTGGTGCGGAGTCAAGCGGATCGAGACCACCTCGTTTTTGAGGTCTCGATCCGCCTGATTCTGTGTAGACCCGAGTGCAACGAAAACAATCCGAAATAAGATCTTCTGTTCCAGTGGAATGTTTGGTGTCACTGTGAAAGTGCCAACGATTCTGTGTCTTCAGTGCGGCCCCGCCTCCTGACCCTGCGGCCCCGCCTCCTGACCCTGCGGCCCCGCCTCCTGACCCTGCGGCCCCGCCTCCTGACCCTGCGGCCCCGCCTCCTGACCCTGCGGCCCCGCCTCCTGACCCTGCGACCCCGCCTCCTGACCCTGCAGCCCCGCCTCCTGACCCTGCGGCCCCGCCTCCTGATCCTGTGGCCCCGCCTCCTGATCCTGTGGCCCCGCCTCCTGACCCTGCGGCCCCGCCTCCTGATTCTGTGGCCCCGCCTCCTGATTCTGTGGCCCCGCCTCCAGGTACAGATTATCAGCAGCAGCAGCACACGGTTACCAAACCAGGACTGAACCAGGACTGATTCTTGTTTTTTTTGGCGCCCCCTTCAAACTTGTTTCTTTTTCATTTCAGTGGAACAGGAAGAAGCCGATGATGTCACATCCTGCCCCGCCCCCGAGTGTGACAGGCCCCGCCCCCCTCCAGGTGAACAGGAAGTGATGCGAGCGGCTCAGGCGCTTCAACGGACGACCGAAGAAACGATCCGACTGTACAGACAGGTGAACTCCTCCTGACACCTCCTCCTGCTCCTCCTCCTGACTCCTCCTCCTGACTCCTCCTCCTGACACCTCCTGCTGACACGTCCCCCTGCTCCTCCTCCTGACTCCTCCTCCTGACACCTCCTCCTGCTCCTCCTCCTGACTCCTCCTCCTGACACCTCCTCCTGCTCCTCCTCCTGCCTCCTCCTCCTGCTCCTCCTCCTCCCTCCTCCTCCTGACACCTCCTCCTGCTCCCCCTCCTGACTCCTCTTCCTGACCCCTCCTCCTGCTTCTCCTCCTGACTCCTCCTCCTGACTCCTCCTCCTGACACCTCCTCCTGCTCCTCTTCCTGACTCCTCCTCCTGACACCTCCTCCTGCTCCTCCTCCTGACTCCTCCTCCTGACACCTCCTCCTGACACCTCCTCCTGCTCCTCCTCCTGACACCTCCTCCTAACACCTCCTCCTGCTCCTCCTACTGACTCCTCTTCCTGACTCCTCCTCCTGCTTCTCCTCCTGACTCCTCCTCCTGACACCTCCTCCTGCTCCTCCTCCTAACACCTCCTCCTGACTCCTCCTCCTCCTGACACCGCCTCCTGCTCCTCCTCCTGACACCTCCTCCTGACTCCTCCTCCTGACACTTCCTGACTCCTCCTCCTGACACTTCCTGACACCTCCTCCTGCTCCTCCTCCTGACACTTCCTGACACCTCCTCCTGCTCCTCCTCCTGACACTTCCTGACACCTCCTCCTGCTCCTCCTCCTGACTCCTCCTCCTGCTCCTCCTCCTGACTCCTCCTCCTGACACCTCCTCCTGCTCCTCCTCCTGACTCCTCTTCCTGACTCCTCCTCCTGCTTCTCCTCCTGACTCCTCCTCCTGACACCTCCTCCTGCTCCTCTTCCTGACTCCTCCTCCTGACACCTCCTCCTGCTCCTCCTCCTGACTCCTCCTCCTGACACCTCCTCCTGCTCCTCCTCCTGACACCTCCTCCTAACACCTCCTCCTGCTCCTCCTACTGACTCCTCTTCCTGACTCCTCCTCCTGCTTCTCCTCCTGACTCCTCCTCCTGACACCTCCTCCTGCTCCTCCTCCTAACACCTCCTCCTGCCTCCTCCTCCTCCTGACACCGCCCCCTGCTCCTCCCCCTCACACCTCCTCCTGACTCCTCCTCCTGACACTTCCTGACTCCCCCTCCTGACACTTCCTCACTCCTCCTCCTGACACTTCCTGACACCTCCTCCTGACACTTCCTGACACCTCCTCCTGACTCCTCCTGCTGACACCTCCTCCTGCTCCTCCTCCTGACACTTCCTGACACCTCCTCCTGACTCCTCCTCCTGACACCTCCTTCTAACACCTCCTCCTGCTCCTCCTACTGACTCCTCTTCCTGACTCCTCCTCCTGCTTCTCCTCCTGACTCCTCCTCCTGACACCTCCTCTTGCTCCTCCTCCTGACACTTCCTGACACCTCCTCCTGACTCCTCCTCCTAACACCTCCTCCTGCTCCTCCTACTGACTCCTCTTCCTGACTCCTCCTCCTGCTTCTCCTCCTGCTTCTCCTCCTGACTCCTCCTCCTGACACCTCCTCCTGCTCCTCCTCCTAACACCTCCTCCTGACTCCTCCTCCTCCTGACACCGCCTCCTGCTCCTCCTCCTGACACCTCCTCCTGACTCCTCCTCCTGACACTTCCTGACTCCTCCTCCTGACACTTCCTGACACCTCCTCCTGACACTTCCTGACACCTCCTCCTGACTCCTCCTCCTGACACCTCCTCTTGCTCCTCCTCCTGACACTTCCTGACACCTCCTCCTGACTCCTCCTCCTGACACCTCCTTCTAACAACTCCTCCTGCTCCTCCTCCTCATCATAGTCATAGTTTGCTTTATTGTCGAAAACAATCATGTACATGTACATAGAGTGAATTCTAAATGTCGTTTCCCCGGTAACCAGGCAGGACAGTGATAGAGCGGGTAGGGGCGGGGCCACGTACATGCGACTGGGAGATACAGAGTAGAAAAGATACAATACACTCAGTGACAATTTAACAACATGTAATGACAGAAAAACAGTTGGAGATATAACATACGGTGATCTTTTTCTTTGGCAACAGAAGGAAGGGGGGGTGGGGGGGGATCAGATTGGAAATCAATGAAATTGATTGAACCGAGAGCAGAGATCAGACCTTTACTAAAAGACGGGGAACATTTTTACTCAATCATGTCAGTGTGAGTGGAGTCTGAATAGTGTGTGCCGATGTTTAAGTAGAGTCCGTGATAACAAACACACTGTTCCCTTCACCTACATGACGTTAAAGTCTCCATTTCTCTTTCCATCCAAGCCATAATAAAAAAGCTTGTAACCTCTTCCAGTGTTTCTAGCCTTGCTGCCCTTCCACCCGGTCTCCTGCACACATAACTCAACAAAAATATAAACGCAACACTTTTGTTTTTGCTCCCATTTTTCATGAGATGGACTTAAAGATGTAAAATTCATTCCAGATACACAATATTACCATTTCTCTCAAACATTGTTCACAAATCTGTCTAAATGTGTGATAGTGAGCACTTCTGCTCTGCTGAGACAATCCATCCCACCTCACAGGTGCCACATCAAGATGCTGATCTGACATCATGATTAGTGCACAGGTGTGCCTTAGACTGCCCACAATAAAAGGACACTCTGAAATGTGCAGTTTTGTCTCAGCAAAATACCACAGATGTCACAAGCATTGAGGGAGCGTGCAATTGGCATGCTGACAGCAGGAATGTCAACCAGATCTGTTGCTCATGCATTGAATGTTCATTTCTCCACCATAAGCCGTCTCCAAAGGCGTTTCAGAGAATATGGCAGTACATCCAACCGGCCTCACAACCGCAGACCACGTGTAACCACACCAGCCCAGGACCTCCACATCCAGCAGGTTCACCTCCAAGATCGTCTGAGACCAGCCACTCGGACAGCTGCTGAAACAATTGGTTTGCATAACCAAACAATTTCTGCACAAACTGTCAGAAACCGTCTCAGGGAAGCTCAACTGCATGCTCGTCGTCCTCATCGAGGTCTTAACCTGACTCCAGATCGTCTCCGTAACAGACTTGAGTGGGCAAATGCTCACATTCGATGGCGTCTGGCACGTTGGAGAGGCGTTCTCTTCACGGATGAATCTCGGTTTACATTGTTCAGGGCAGATGGCAGACAGTTATGGGGTTATGGTATGGGCTCGCTGTCACACATTTAGACAGATTTGTGAACAGTGTTTGAGAGAAATGGTAATATTGTGTATCTGGAATGAATTTTAGATCTTTAAGTCCATCTCATGAAAAATGGGAGCAAAAACAAAAGTGTTGCGTTTATATTTTTGTTGAGTGTAGAACGTCTGCTTTTCTTCTCTCCATCATATCTCTACCTTTTCCTGTCATTGTACCTACATTCAACGTTCCAAACTTCAGACTGACACTTCCTCTTTTCTCTTCTTCCCTGAATCAATCTCCCTCCTCCTCTTCTTTGTCTTCGCCCAACAGTCGCCCAATTTCCAACAATACCCTGTGGGTCAACAGCACTGTTGGCGGTCGTTGTTAACCCGGGCCTCGACCGATCCGGTATGGAAATGGTTTTGTTGACTCGCATCATTGATTTGGCCAAAGTTTTATGCCGGATGCCCTTCCTGACGCAACCCTCACCATTTATCCGGACTTGGGGCCGGCACTAAAGAACACTAGCTTGTGCTCCCCAGTGGTTGGTTTAGCTGATCACATCCATATTTGAGGAATTTGGAAAATCTGCTCCAAAAAGCGAGAAAATGACGAAAAACAAGAGAGGCACACAGACAACGGAGCAGGAGATAACCAGACCGTCCAGGAAGTTGCGATGTTGCGATTTGCAACTTCAGCCAATCCCCGTGAATTCAGGGCGGTGTTGCAATTTTGACCAATCACCGCAACTTTCCCACAATTTTTACTAATTCTGACCAATCATCGGCGACGTATTGAACTCACGTCGACCAACTTCCTTCTGTCTTACTTCCGTGTGACGAAACCAAACTGCGGCCGTGTCCCCAGTTCGGAGCGTGGTTTGAAGGGGCTCAGACTGCAGTCAAGGCGGTGCACACTTGCTCAGCCCTGAGTGCACTCCGCGGACCGCATGGCCGTCTGCGAAATGCGACAGGTCTCGAAACTACAGGAAGCAGCCGCGGACTCCATTTTCTCCCGTAGAAGAAGTAGCGCGCGGTGCATGCTGGGATATATGAGTGTGTGAAGTGTGCTTTTTCACGCGCTTGGTCCACGCCCCGATTTCCATGGAAACGACTGCGGTCTGCGAACGCGTGTTAACTGCACATGGGACAAAAAAGAAATGACGCACATGCCCTTCAAACCACACTCCGAACTGTGCACTCTGGGAACTGGGACACGGCTTCTAATGGCAAAGAAACATGTCTGCGGCGCCATTTGCCCACAAAAATAACAGGAAAAGACCCAAACAGTTCCCCTCCTAGTAGTCATTTATTTTGGATGTTGGTAAGGTTGTTTTAGGACCATATCTGTGATCTCTGTGTCTTTGTATTATTCTTTGTCAGTAATAACTCACTATTCAAAATATTACTCCATTTTAATTACAAAAAGGGAAAATCACAACTATTTATCACAACTTTCACTTCCTCCCGCAACAAAAACCTTAAAAGCGCCGCAACTTTCATGGCAACTTTTTGGAAAATCTCCCGCAAATTCAGGCATTTTAGCCCGAAACAATCACAGAAAATGCCAGAGAAATCCTGGGGGTCTGAATAAGGAGGAAAGAAAGACACGTCTGTTCTCTCTCACGGTCAGAGGAAGACTCCTGACACCTCCTCCTACAGTACTTCTGTAGTACTCGCAGTACTTCTGTAGTACTCACAGTACTTCTGTAGTACTCGCAGTACTTCTGTAGTACACACAGTACTTCTGTAGTACTCGCAGTACTTCTGTAGTACTCACAGTACTTCTGTAGTACTCGCAGTACTTCTGTAGTACTCGCAGTACTTCTGTAGTACTCGCAGTACTTCTGTAGTACTCGCAGTACTTCTGTAGTACTCGCAGTACTTCTGTAGTACTCGCAGTACTTCTGTAGTACTCGCAGTACTTCTGTAGTACTCACAGTACTTCTGTAGTACTCACAGTACTTCTGTAGTACTCACAGTACTTCTGTAGTACACACAGTACTTCTGTAGTACTCACAGTACTTCTGTAGTACACACAGTACTTCTGTAGTACACGCAGTACTTCTGTAGTACTCGCAGTACTTCTGTAGTACTCACAGTACTTCTGTAGTACTCACAGTACTTCTGTAGTACTCACAGTACTTCTGTAGTACTCGCAGTACTTCTGTAGTACTCGCAGTACTTCTGTAGTACACACAGTACTTCTGTAGTACACACAGTACTTCTGTAGTACTCGCAGTACTTCTGTAGTACTCACAGTACTTCTGTAGTACACACAGTACTTCTGTAGTACTCGCAGTACTTCTGTAGTACACACAGTTACTGTAGACCTGGGCGGTATGACCAAAAATTAATTTCACAGTATTTTTCAATACCAGTATCACGGTATTCGATGGTATTTTTTTTTCCTGCATGACTCGGTGTTCAGCCCATTTCCTGATCATTACAGAATATTTGGTGCAGTAAATGTGAGTTGGTAAAACATCTGTGGGTCCAGAGCTTTAATCATCTCCCTGAAGCTCCTTTCTCCACAGGACTCAGTGGTCCCATGTGTTTGGTGAAGTGGACAGTAACAGCGTCGGTAATATCGTTCGTTTGCTTTTCCTGTCGTAGGCGGTCCCCTTTGCAAACGCGTCTTTGAGCGACGTCTGAGTCGCTACAACTTTAGCCCGACGACATTTACAGAATGTTTGTTTGATTTTTTAAAGCTGAAGTTCTTCCACACTCCTGACACAGCTCCTCTTTTCAGTAGAAGTTCCTCTGTTTCTAACAACAACGTCCATGTTGTTCACCGCTCACACACTGTAGTGTCCCAATTCCAGGGTTATTGATCCGTGTGCGGAATTTGTGTGGTGCGTGTTGTTAGCATTAGCGTTAGCCACGTGTCTCGGGAGCGGCTCCGTGGACTTGCCCCATTTTGGCAACGGTCTTGTGGTCCGCGGAGGCGAGTTTGAGGGCTGCAGCTTTTGCAGCCTTCGGAGCCGCCGAAAAAGCGGCGGAGGATGCAGCCCTTGAATTGGGACACGGCTTACACTTCCACTGGTATTCAGTATGAACCGGTATACCGCCCAGCCCTACTCGCAGTACTTCTGTAGTACTCGCAGTACTTCTGTAGTACTCGCAGTACTTCTGTAGTACTCGCAGTACTTCTGTAGTACTCGCAGTACTTGTTCTTTCAGGTGTCATCGGACTCGTCTCTGGCGTCTTTTCTTCTTGCGGCTTTGGACGAGTCTCGTTCCAGGATCAGCGCCGTGTGTCACAGCGCCTCCTCCAGGACAGACGGCGCCTCCTCCAGGACAGACGGCGCCTCCTCCAGGACAGACGGCGCCTCCTCCAGGACAGACGGCGCCTCCTCCAGGACAGACGGCGCCTCCTCCAGGACAGACGGCGCCTCCTCCAGGACAGACGGCGCCCCCTGTGTTCACCCTGAGCTCTGCAGCTGCACCGTGTCTCTGTTAGAGCGATACTCTGAGAGACTCCTGCAGCTCACCAGAGACAAACTCTGAGTACTGCAATACTGCAGTACTACAGTTTTACGGAGTACTACAGAGTACGACAGTACTGCAGTACTGTCTGTTTTATTTTGTATTGTTTGTTATTCGTTTGTAATAAAGTATTTTCTGATCAAATCTGTTTGTGTTTTTCACTTTTGACCAAATCAAGTCCTCAAGTCTCTGAAAACAGAGACACGAGGACAGAGGACACGAGGACAGAGGACACGAGGACACGAGGACACGAGGACACGAGGACACGAGGACAGAGGACACGAGGACAGAGGACACGAGGACAGGACACGAGGACACGAGGACAGAGGACACGAGGACAGAGGACACGAGGACACAAGGAGACGAGGACAGGACACGAGGACAGGACAGAGGACACGAGGACACAAGGAGACGAGGACAGGACACGAGGACAGGACAGAGGACACGAGGACAGAGGACACGAGGACAGAGGACACGACAGGACAGAGGACACGAGGACAGAGGACACGAGGACGAGAGGACACGAGGACAGAGGACGCGAGGACAGAGGACACGGGGACAGGACAGAGGACAGGACAGAGGACACGAGGACAGAGGACGCGAGGACAGAGGACACGAGGACAGGACAGAGGACACGAGGACAGAGGACACGAGGACAGGACAGAGGACACGAGGACAGAGGACGCGAGGACAGAGGACACGGGGACAGGACAGAGGACACGAGGACAGAGGACACGAGGACAGAGGACACGAGGACAGGACAGAGGACGCGAGGACAGAGGACACGAGGACAGAGGACACGAGGACAGAGGACACGAGGACAGGACAGAGGACACGAGGACAGGACAGAGGACACGAGGACAGAGGACACGAGGACAGGACAGAGGACACGAGGACAGAGGACACGAGGACAGGACAGAGGACACGAGGACAGAGGACACGAGGACAGAGGACATACCTGTTTTACAGTAAAGGTTGCTGGCTCAACGACGGCGCCGTACAACTGGAGCAGCACGCTCCGGGCGGACAGATCGCTCCCTGAAGGAGGCAAGACTCAGGGCGAGGGAATCCACAGCCGTACGACTCGCTGCTGTTTATATCCCTCCTAACGACAGGAGCGAGGACTTAACTGTAGCAGCACGTGAGTGAGCAGCAGACTGCACGTCCAGATGCTTTTCTCGTTCTGACGGGCGATTTCAACCACGCAGACCCAAAGTCCGTGTTTCCCAAACTACAGAAACACATCAACTTTCCCCCCACAAGGGAAAACAACATATTGGAAAATGTTTACACGAACCGGAGGGGAGACTACAAAACCCTCCCGTCCCCACCTCTGACCACATCACTGTCCTGCTAATGCAGCACACAGGCCACTGGTCAAAACCACCAAACCAGTTCAGAGGCAGGTACAGGTGTGGCCAGAGGGTCCTGCTTCTCCACCACAGACTGCCGACAGCTCCACCTCCCTGCCGAACGAGTTCTTCACTCGTTTTGAGGCACACAACAGCACCCCGGCACAGAAGACTCCACTGTCCCCGGACAGCGTGAGGAGATCCCTCAGCAGGATCAACGCAAAGCTCCAGGACCGGACAACATCCCTGGTCGTGTACTGAGAGACTGTGCTGCAGAACTCACAGAGGTCTTGCAGCACGGTGGCTGAGTGGCTAGCACTCATGCTTCACAGCAAGAAGGTTCCGGGTTTGATCCCCGGCTCGCCTGGGCTTTTCTGTGTGGAGTTTGCATGTTCTCCCCGTGTCTGGGTGCGTTTCCTCCGGGCACTCCGGTTTCCCCCACCAACACAAAACATGCTCCAGGTTAAATCCTCCTGAGGTCCTGACCAAACCGAAGCAAGAAGATCATGGAGATGGTCCCGGGTGCAGTAATGTGCTGCCCACTGCTCCTAATAACAGGATGGGTTAAATTCAGAGAAGAATTTCTCCTGTTTGAGATCAATAAAGTCACTTCTTCTTCTTCTTTACGGACATCTTCAACACATCTGAGCCAGGCTGTCGTCCCCACATGCCTCAAGACCTCCACCATCATCCCTGTCCTGAAGAAGTCGTCTCCATCCAGCGTTAACGACTACCGTCCGCTCACCCCTATCCTCATGAAGTGCTTCGAACGGCTCGTCACGCAACACATCAAGACATCTCTGCCCTCCACCCTGGACCCATTTCAATTTGCATACCGGTCTAACCTCTCGACCGATGATGCAATCTCCACAGCCCTCCAGTCACCCCCTCACACACCTGGACACCAGAGACTCGTATGTCAGAATGCTGTTCACTGACTTCAGTTCAGCTTCAACACAATCGTCCCCCAGCAACTCAGACTCAAACTAGACAAGCTGGAGATCAACACCTCCATGTGCAGCTGGTGCTGGATTTCCTGACAGGAAGACCGCAGGCAGTACGGGTCGACAGCAACACCTCCAGCACCATCACACTGAACACGGGGGCTCCCCAAGGATGTGTGCTGAGCCCCCTCCTCTTCACTCTGCTGACCCACGACTGCACACCGTCACACAGCTCCACCCTCTTCATCAAGTTTGTGGATGATACGACTGTGTTGGTCACATCAGCGACGACGATGAGACTCACTATAGGAGCGAGGTGAGCCGCCTGGTCAAGTGGTGCAGGAACAACAAGCTCTCCCTGAACGTGGAGAAGACAAAGGAGATTGTGGTAGACTTCAGGAGAGCGCACACACAGCACGCCCCCCTCACCATCACCGGGGCTGCTGTGGAGAAGCAGCACCAAGTTCCTGGGTGTGCATATCTCTGAGGACCTCTCCTGGTCAAAGAACACTGCATCACTGGCCAGTAAAGCCCAACAGCGACTCTACTTCCTCCACAAGCTGAAGAGAGCCAGAGCCCCAGCTCCATCATGAGCACCTTCTACAGAGGCACCATAGGTCACATCCTCACCAGCTGCATCACTGTGTGGTATGGCACCTGCACCGTGTCCTGCACCCGGAAAAAGCTACACCGAGTAGTGAGAGCAGCTGAGAGAATCGTGGGTGTCTCTCTCCCCTCCCTGCAGGACATCTACCGCACCCGCCTCACCCGCCTCACCCTCTGGGTGATCCCACCCACCCATCCAACTGCCTCTTCAGTCTGCTGCCATCAGGAAGGAGACTGAGGAGCCTCAGGGCCAAGACCAGCAGACTGAAAGACAGCTTCATCCACCAAGCTGTCAGGATGCTCAACTCTCTCCCAATCACACTGCTGCTTAAATCACACTGACACTGCTGCTTAAATCACACTGCTGCTTAAATGGCTCTGACACTGCTGCTTAAATGACACTGATGCTTAAATTACACTGACACTGCTGCTTAAATGACACTGCTGCTTAAATGACACTGCTGCTTAAATCACACTGCTGCTTAAATGGCTCTGACACTGCTGCTTAAATGACACTGCTGCTTAAATCACACTGCTGCTTAAATGACTCTGACACTGCTGCTTAAATGACACATTTGAGCTTTATTCCGCTCCACATTGTGTGTTTTACTTATTTGTATTATACACAAGCCTTTTGTACTTTTACTACAGGTATATGTGATGTTTTAGTCCTGGTAGCAGTAACAGTAGCAGTAGTAGTAGTTTTTACACGTGCACGCGCGCCGTGACGTCATCAGGTGAATTCGAATAAACAAACTTTATAAACGTCATCAGAGGGGCGTGTTCTGCACGTGCGGCTTATTGTTGATCTGATGCGGAAGTGACCCGCGCCTCAGAGTCCCGGACCCAGACCAGGTCCAGACCAGGTCCAGACCAGGTCCAGACCAGGTCCAGACCGCTGCGGGAGCGCGCCATGGCGTGCGCGTGGAGGAGACACATCGTGCACGAGCTCCAGAGACGAGACCGGAACCAGAGCGCGCGCTTCGACCAGCTGTTCACGCGCTGTAAGTGCAGAACCAGAACCAGAACCAGGACCAGAACCAGAGACCAGAACCAGGACCGAGACCAGAGACCGGACCTGAGACCAGAACCAGAGACCAGAACCAGAGACCAGTGTGTGCAGTGACACACAGGAGTGAATGAAAGTCTGTTCACAGGCGGTACTGCATGTAGTACTGCGTGTAGTACTGCGTGTAGTACTGCGTGTAGTACTGCGTGTAGTACTGCGTGTAGTACTGCATGTAGTACTGTTTGTAGTACTGCGTGTAGTACTGCTTGTAGTACTGCGTGTAGTACTGCGTGTAGTACTGCGTGTAGTACTGCATGTAGTACTGCGTGTAGTACTGCGTGTAGTACTGCATGTAGTACTGCGTGTAGTACTGCGTGTAGTACTGCATGTAGTACTGTTTGTAGTACTGTGTGTAGTACTGCATGTAGTACTGCGTGTAGTACTGCGTGTAGTACTGCATGTAGTACTGCGTGTAGTACTGCGTGTAGTACTGCGTGTAGTACTGCGTGTAGTACTGCATGTAGTACTGTTTGTAGTACTGCGTGTAGTACTGCGTGTAGTACTGCGTGTAGTACTGCGTGTAGTACTGCGTGTAGTACTGCGTGTAGTACTGCGTGTAGTACTGCGTGTAGTACTGTGTGTAGTACTGTGTGTAGTACTTTGAGTACTTGTACTGCAGTTCTGAGGTATGAGCAGAATGTGAGAAAACACGTTTGTGATGAACCGATAACCAAAACCAACCGGAACCTCAGAGACCTGGTTTAGACCTGGTTTAGTCTTGGTTTAGTCCTGGTTTAGTCCTGGTTTAGTCCTGGTTTAGTCCTGGTTTAGTCTTGGTTTAGTCCTGGTTTAGTCCTGGTTTAGACCTGGTTTAGACCTGGTTTAGTCTTGGTTTAGTCCTGGTTTAGTCCTGGTTTAGTCTTGGTTTAGTCCTGGTTTAGTCCTGGTTTAGTCCTGGTTTAGTCCTGGTTTAGTCTTGGTTTAGTCCTGGTTTAGTCCTGGTTTAGTCCTGGTTTAGTCTTGGTTTAGTCCTGGTTTAGTCTTGGTTTAGTCCTGGTTTAGTCCTGGTTTAGTCTTGGTTTAGTCCTGGTTTAGTCCTGGTTTAGTCCTGGTTTAGACCTGGTCTAGTCCTTGTTTAGACCTGGTTTAGTCCTGGTTTAGTCCTGGTTTAGACCTGGTTTAGTCCTGGTTCAGTCCTGGTTTAGACCTGGTTTAGTCCTGTTTTAGACCTGGTTTAGATGTGGTTTAGTCCTGGTTTAGACCTAGTTTAGTCCTGTTTTAGACCTGGTTTAGACCTGGTTTAGTCCTGGTTTAGTCCTGGTTTAGACCGGGTTTAGACCTGGTTTAGTCCTGGTTTAGACCGGGTTTAGACCTGGTTTAGTCCTGGTTTAGTCTTGGTTTAGTCCTCAGGTTTAGTCCTGGTTTAGTCCTGGTTTAGACCGGGTTTAGACCTGGTTTAGACCTGGTTTAGTCCTGGTTTAGACCGGGTTTAGACCGGGTTTAGTCCTGGTTTAGTCTTGGTTTAGTCCTCAGGTTTCGTCCTGGTTCAGTCCTGATTTAGTCCTGGTTTAGACCGGGTTTAGACCTGGTTTAGTCCTGGTTTAGTCCTGGTTTAGACCTGGTTTAGTCCTGGTTTAGACCGGGTTTAGTCCTGGTTTAGTCCGGGTTTAGTCTTGGTTTAGTCCTCAGGTTTAGTCCTGGTTTAGACCTGGTTTAGTCCTGGTTTAGACCTGGTTTAGACCTGGTTTAGTCCTGGTTTAGTCCTGGTTTAGACCGGGTTTAGACCTGGTTTAGTCCTGGTTTAGACCGGGTTTAGACCTGGTTTAGACCGGGTTTAGTCCTGGTTTAGACCTGGTTTAGTCCTGATTTAGACCGGGTTTAGACCTGGTTTAGACCGGGTTTAGTCCTGGTTTAGACCTGGTTTAGTCCTGGTTTAGTCCTGGTTTAGTCTTGGTTTAGTCCTCAGGTTTAGTCCTGGTTTAGTCCTGGTTTAGTCCTGGTTTAGACCTGGTTTAGTCCTGGTTTAGACCGGGTTTAGTCCTGGTTTAGTCTTGGTTTAGTCCTCAGGTTTAGTCCTGGTTTAGACCTGGTTTAGTCCTGGTTTAGACCGGGTTTAGACCTGGTTTAGTCCTGGTTTAGACCGGGTTTAGACCTGGTTTAGACCGGGTTTAGTCCTGGTTTAGTCCTGGTTTAGACCTGGTTTAGACCGGGTTTAGTCCTGGTTTAGACCTGGTTTAGTCCTGGTTTAGACCGGGTTTAGACCTGGTTTAGACCGGGTTTAGTCCTGGTTTAGACCTGGTTTAGTCCTGGTTTAGTCCTGGTTTAGTCTTGGTTTAGTCCTCAGGTTTAGTCTTGGTTTAGTCCTGGTTTAGACCGGGTTTAGTCCTGGTTTAGTCCTGGTTTAGACCTGGTTTAGTCCTGGTTTAGACTGGGTTTAGACCTGGTTTAGTCCTGGTTTAGACCGGGTTTAGACCTGGTTTAGTCCTGGTTTAGACCGGGTTTAGACCGGGTTTAGACCTGGTTTAGTCCTGGTTTAGACCGGGTTTAGTCCTGGTTTAGTCTTGGTTTAGTCCTCAGGTTTAGTCCTGGTTTAGACCTGGTTTAGTCCTGGTTTAGACCTGGTTTAGACCTGGTTTAGTCTTGGTTTAGTCCTGGTTTAGACCGGGTTTAGACCTGGTTTAGTCCTGGTTTAGACCGGGTTTAGACCTGGTTTAGACCGGGTTTAGTCCTGGTTTAGACCTGGTTTAGTCCTGATTTAGACCGGGTTTAGACCTGGTTTAGACCGGGTTTAGTCCTGGTTTAGACCTGGTTTAGTCCTGGTTTAGTCCTGGTTTAGTCTTGGTTTAGTCCTCAGGTTTAGTCCTGGTTTAGTCCTGGTTTAGTCCTGGTTTAGACCTGGTTTAGTCCTGGTTTAGACCGGGTTTAGTCCTGGTTTAGTCTTGGTTTAGTCCTCAGGTTTAGTCCTGGTTTAGACCTGGTTTAGTCCTGGTTTAGACCGGGTTTAGACCTGGTTTAGTCCTGGTTTAGACCGGGTTTAGACCTGGTTTAGACCGGGTTTAGTCCTGGTTTAGTCCTGGTTTAGACCTGGTTTAGACCGGGTTTAGTCCTGGTTTAGACCTGGTTTAGTCCTGGTTTAGACCGGGTTTAGACCTGGTTTAGACCGGGTTTAGTCCTGGTTTGGACCTGGTTTAGTCCTGGTTTAGTCCTGGTTTAGTCTTGGTTTAGTCCTCAGGTTTAGTCTTGGTTTAGTCCTGGTTTAGACCGGGTTTAGACCTGGTTTAGTCCGGGTTTAGACCTGGTTTAGTCCTGGTTTAGACTGGGTTTAGACCTGGTTTAGTCCTGGTTTAGACCGGGTTTAGACCTGGTTTAGTCCTGGTTTAGACCGGGTTTAGACCGGGTTTAGACCTGGTTTAGTCCTGGTTTAGTCCTGGTTTAGACCTGGTTTAGATCTGGGTTTAGACCTGGTTTAGACCTGGTTTAGATCTGGGTTTAGACCTGGTTTAGACCGGGTTTAGACCGGGTTTAGACCGGGTTTAGTCCTGGTTTAGACCGGGTTTAGACCTGGTTTAGACCGGGTTTAGACCTGGTTTAGTCCTGGTTTAGACCGGGTTTAGACCTGGTTTAGACCTGGTTTAGACCTGGTTTAGTCCTGATTTAGACCTGGTTTAGTCCTGGTTTAGTCCTGGTTTAGTCTGGGTTTAGACCTGGTTTAGTCCTGGTTTAGTCCTGGTTTAGTCTGGGTTTAGACCTGGTTTAGTCCTGGTTTAGTCCTGATTTAGACCTGGTTTAGTCCTGGTTTAGTCCTGGTTTAGTCCTGGTTTAGTCTGGGTTTAGACCTGGTTTAGTCCTGGTTTAGTCCTGGTTTAGTCTGGGTTTAGTCTGGGTTTAGACCTGGTTTAGTCCTGGTTTAGTCCTGGTTTAGTCTGGGTTTAGACCTGGTTTAGTCCTGGTTTAGTCCTGGTTTAGTCTGGGTTTAGACCTGGTTTAGTCCTGGTTTAGTCCTGGTTTAGTCCTGGTTTAGTCCTGGTTTAGTCTGGGTTTAGACCTGGTTTAGTCCTGCTTTAGTCCTGCTTTAGTCCTGGTTTAGTCCTGGTTTAGACCTGGTTTAGTCCTGGTTTAGTCCTGGTTTAGTCCTGGTTTAGTCCTGGTTTAGTCTGGGTTTAGTCCTGGTTTAGTCTGGGTTTAGACCTGGTTTAGTCCTGCTTTAGTCCTGGTTTAGTCCTGGTTTAGTCATAACAAGACTACCTCATTATCTATCGGCTGTTTGGTCGTCAATCAAACTCCCTACGTTTCTAGAGTAACCGACTCGCGCTGGGATTACGTGGTTTACGTTCACCTCTCGCAAGACGCCGTGTGCAAGACGCAGCGGTTCCTAGCGTTTTTTTCCAACTGGAGCTTTCTCACAGTTTGCAAAAGTTTGTCATGATGGCGGACGAGAATCCAGGACCAGTTCACCTCAAAAGAAAGTCCGTTTATGAGGTCGCTGAAAGAAGAAGAGAAGCCAAACTGAGGTGATTCTTGGAGATTCCTTCCAGCGATGGCGACTGAAGCAGACGAAGAGTCGACAGACTGACGCGTCGGTCGATAAAACTTCTGGACAGGAAACTTCTGCTGATCATTTGAAAACGTACAGTAAAGTTACAGCAGCAACAGCGATTCTGAACGAGCACCGGCTGGAAACAAACAGAAGTTTTACATGAAAACTACAGACTTTAGTTTGATGAAGCAGACGTTTCTCTGACGACCCGGCGGCTTCAGGTCGGGCTTCAGGCAGGGCTTCAGGTCAGGCTTCAGGTGGGGCTTCAGGTGGGACTTCAGGCAGGGCTTCAGGTGGGACTTCAGGTCAGGCTTCAGGCAGGGCTTCAGGTGGGACTTCAGGCAGGGCTTCAGGTGGGGCTTCAGGTGGGACTTCAGGCAGGGCTTCAGGTGGGGCTTCACGTCGGGCTTCAGGTGGGGCTTCAGGTCAGGCTTCACGTCGGGCTTCAGGTGGGACTTCAGGCAGGGCTTCAGGTCAGGCTTCACGTCGGGCTTCAGGTGGGACTTCAGGCAGGGCTTCACGTCGGGCTTCAGGTGGGACTTCAGGCAGGGCTTCAGGTGGGACTTCAGGCAGGGCTTCAGGTGGGACTTCAGGCAGGGCTTCAGGTCGGGCTTCAGGCAGGGCTTCAGGTCAGGCTTCAGGTCAGGCTTCACGTCGGGCTTCAGGTGGGACTTCAGGCAGGGCTTCACGTCGGGCTTCAGGTGGGACTTCAGGCAGGGCTTCAGGTGGGACTTCAGGCAGGGCTTCAGGTCGGGCTTCAGGCAGGGCTTCAGGTCAGGCTTCAGGTCAGGCTTCACGTCGGGCTTCAGGTGGGACTTCAGGCAGGGCTTCAGGTGGGACTTCAGGTCAGGCTTCAGGTGGGGCTTCACGTCGGGCTTCAGGTGGGGCTTCAGGTCAGGCTTCACGTCGGGCTTCAGGTGGGACTTCAGGCAGGGCTTCACGTCGGGCTTCAGGTGGGACTTCAGGCAGGGCTTCAGGTGGGACTTCAGGCAGGGCTTCAGGTGGGACTTCAGGTCAGGCTTCAGGTGGGGCTTCACGTCGGGCTTCAGGTGGGGCTTCAGGCAGGGCTTCAGGTGGGACTTCAGGTTGGGCTTCAGGTCAGGCTTCAGGTGGGACTTCAGGTTGGGCTTCAGGTCAGGCTTCAGGTGGGGCTTCACGTCGGGCTTCAGGTGGGACTTCAGGTTGGGCTTCAGGTCAGGCTTCAGGTGGGGCTTCACGTCGGGCTTCAGGTGGGACTTCAGGTTGGGCTTCAGGTCAGGCTTCAGGTGGGGCTTCACGTCGGGCTTCAGGTGGGACTTCAGGTTGGGCTTCAGGTCAGGCTTCAGGTGGGGCTTCACGTCGGGCTTCAGGTGGGACTTCAGGTTGGGCTTCAGCTCAGGCTTCAGGTGGGGCTTCACGTCGGGCTTCAGGTGGGGCTTCAGGTCAGGCTTCAGGTGGGGCTTCACGTCGGGCTTCAGGTGGGGCTTCACGTCGGGCTTCAGGTGGGGCTTCAGGTCGGGCTTCAGGTGGGACTTCAGGTGGGGCTTCAGGTCGGGCTTCACGTCGGGCTTCAGGTCGGACTTCAGGCAGGGCTTCAGGTGGGACTTCAGGTCGGGCTTCAGGTCGGGCTTCAGGTGGGACTTCAGGTCGGGCTTCAGGTGGGACTTCAGGTCGGGCTTCAGGTGGGACTTCAGGTCAGGCTTCACGTCGGGCTTCAGGTCGGGCTTCAGGGCTTGTGGAGGGGACGTCACTAAAAAACAAAGTACGTCCCGTAGTTTTCGTTTGAACTCGCTCAATCTCTTTTTCACAATGACTCAAAAGTTTATAAATGTAAAGATTTTATTTTTTAAGTTTCAGTCCTGGTTTAGTTCAGGTTTAGACCTGGTTCAGTCCTGGTTTGGTCCTGATTTAGTCCTGGTCTAAAGTCTGGTCTCTCCTCAGACTCTGGACTCCTGGAGCGGACCAATGGGATCGCAGCGTCTCCCAGGTAACCCCGCCCCCTTCACCTGTGCGATGACGTCATCACGTTTAAATATTTGACCTTCTGACCTGTTTTCAGAGGCTCCCAGACCTCCATCTGCTCCCTGGACACCGGACAGGTAAAAGACGGAAGGAGGACACTTGTGAGACGGTTCTAGTGTCTCTGGTCTCTGATGGTCCCTCTGTCTAATGATGTCCCTCGTGTCTCTGTCCTCTCTGTCCTCGTGTCTCTGTCCTCTCTGTCCTCTCTGTCCTGGTGTCCTCTCTGTCCTGGTGTCCTCTCTGTCCTCGTGTCTCTGTCCTCGTGTCTCTGTCCTCGTGTCTCTGTCCTCTCTGTCCTTGTGTCTCTGTCCTCTCTGTCCTCGTGTCTCTGTCCTGGTGTCCTCTCTGTCCTCTCTGTCCTCTCTGTCCTCTCTGTCCTCTGTCCTCTCTGTCCTCTCTGTCCTCGTGTCTCTGTCCTGGTGTCCTCTCTGTCCTCTCTGTCCTGGTGTCCTCTCTGTCCTGGTGTCCTCTCTGTCCTCTCTGTCCTGGTGTCCTCTCTGTCATCTCTGTCCTCTCTGTCCTCTCTGTCCTGGTGTCCTCTCTGTCCTCTCTGTCCTCTGTCCTCTCTGTCCTCTCTGTCCTGGTGTCCTCTCTGTCCTCTCTGTCCTCTCTGTCCTGGTGTCCTCTCTGTCCTGGTGTCCTCTC
>JAVJIX010000272.1:127500-132500 GCA_036785185.1 Paratrypauchen microcephalus
GCTAAATACCCCCTCTGTAATACCCCACAGCCTCTGTAATACCCCACAGAGGTAAATACCCCTCTGTAATACCCCACAGGAGTAAATACCCCCTCTGTAATACCCCACAGAGGTAAATACCCCCTCTGTAATACCCCACAGAGGTAAATACCCCCTCTGTAATACCCCACAGGAGTAAATACCCCCTCTGTAATACCCCACAGAGCTAAATACCCCCTCTGTAATACCCCACAGCCTCTGTAATACCCCACAGAGGTAAATACCCCCTCTGTAATACCCCACAGAGGTAAATATTCCCTCTGTAATGCCCCACAGAGGTAAATACCCCTTCTGTAATACCCCACAGAGGTAAATACCCCCTCTGTAATACCCCACAGGAGTAAATACCCCCTTTGTAATACCCCACAGAGGTAAATACCCCCTCTGTAATGCCCCACAGAGGTAAATACCCCCTCTGTAATACCCCACAGAGGTAAATACCCCCTCTGTAATACCCCACAGAGGTAAATACCCCTCTGTAATACCCCACAGGAGTAAATACCCCCTCTGTAATACCCCACAGGAGTAAATACCCCTCTTTAATACCCCACAGGAGTAAATACCCCCTCTGTAATACCCCACAGAGGTAAATACCCCTCTGTAATACCCCACAGGAGTAAATACCCCCTCTGTAATACCCCACAGAGGTAAATACCCCCTCTGTAATGCCCCATAGAGGTAAATACCCCCTCTGTAATACCCCACAGAGGTAAATACCCCCTCTGTAATGCCCCACAGAGGTAAATACCCCCTCTGTAATACCCCACAGAGGTAAATACCCCCTCTGTAATGCCCCACAGAGGTAAATACCCCCTCTGTAATACCCCACAGGTATTACAGTAGGTGGAGATGGCAGACTGAGGTCCTTTTCGGCTTCCTGCACATGTTCTTCTTTCTCCTTACCCTCTGTGCTTGTGGGAACCACTTGGGCCCTGTGTTGTAATGTCCGAATAACTCCCAGTTTGTGCTGCAGTGGGTGGTGTGAATCAAAAAGCAGGTATTGGTCTGTGTGTGTGGGCTTCCTGAAGACTTCTACTTGGAGTCCCCGGTCTCCTCCTATCGTTACTGCACAATCTAAGAACGCCAATGTGTTATCCTTGGCATCTTCACGGGTGAATTTGATGTTCGGATCTACAGAATTGATATGTGGATTATGGTTGGAACCTTATATGGCACAAACTCTAGAAAACTCATGAATGTTCTTGGAGCACAGAGACAGGTGTTTAGAGGAAATAATTTAAGAAAATATAGAAGTTACTGTAACTGTGGAGGAACGAGACTTTTCTCATTTCTAAACCAGGACTGGACCAGGACCAGACTTGGAACGGTCCAAGCAGACAAAGGTCCTGTGTGGTCTGGACTGAGGCTCCTCTGTTCCTCCACAACAACAGAGGACTACAGCTCCCACGATGCACCTCTGCAGAGGACTACAGCTCCCAGAGGACTACAGCTCCCACGATGCACCTCTGCAGAGGACTACAGCTCCCACGATGCACCTCTGCAGAGGACTACAGCTCCCACGATGCACCTCTGCAGAGGACTACAGCTCCCACAATGCACCGCTGCAGAGGACTACAGCTCCCAGAGGACTACAGCTCCCACAATGCACGGCTGCAGAGGACTACAGCTCCCACGATGCACCTCTGCAGAGGACTACAGCTCCCACGATGCACCTCTGCAGAGGACTACAGCTCCCACGATGCACCTCTGCAGAGGACTACAGCTCCCACAATGCACGGCTGCAGAGGACTACAGCTCCCACGATGCACCTCTGCAGAGGACTACAGCTCCCACGATGCACCTCTACAGAGGACTACAGCTCCCAGAGGACTACAGCCCCCACGATGCACCGCTGCAGAGGACTACAGCTCCCACGATGCACCTCTGCAGAGGACTACAGCTCCCACGATGCACCTCTGCAGAGGACTACAGCCCCCACGATGCACCTCTGCAGAGGATTACAGCTCCCAGAGGACTACAGCTCCCACGATGCACCTCTGCAGAGGACTACAGCTCCCAGAGGACTACAGCCCCCACGATGCACCGCTGCAGAGGACTACAGCTCCCACGATGCACCTCTGCAGAGGACTACAGCCCCCACGATGCACCTCTGCAGATGGAAACACTAATCTGTCTCTTTAAACACGCTGGAGTTTGTTCTGGACGTTTCAGAACATTTTAAACCTTCTTGGTGTTTGCTCGTGTGTTGCCATGGAAACTGCTGAACACCCCCCCCATAGACATGCACGTATAACACACTCACACACTCACACACACACACACTCTCACTCTGTGCTGCCCCCTGCAGGACGATGAGGGAGTGCACTGTGTTCGTTTTAGTCGATGCGCCGAAGTCCTCGCCACCGCCGCCGACGACCGCCGCCTCCGAGTCTGGGACGTCCGCAACGGTAAAGCACAGCACAGGAGCAGTAGTAGTAGTAGTAGTAGTAGTAGTAGTAGTAGTAGTAGTAGTAGTAGTAGTAGTAGTAGTAGTAGTAGTTGTTGTAGTAGTAATAGTAGCAGCAGTAGTAGTAGTTGTAGTAGTAGTAGTAGTAGTAGCAGTAGTAGTAGTAGTAGTAGTAGTAGTAGTAGTAGTTGTAGTAGTAGTAGTAGTAGTAGTAGTAGTAGTAGCAGGGACACACGGAGTCTGTGGCAGGGCATCCAGAACATCACGGATTACAAACCCTTGCCACAGACCTGTGACAATAATATCACCCTGCTCAATGACCTCAACAACTTCTTTGCACGGTTTGAGGCAGGAAATGACACCCGGCCCCAAAAAACTCCACCACCTCCCCACGACCAGCCCCTGTGTGTGTCTGCAGCCAGCGTGAAGAGGACACTCTCCAGGATCAACACCCGCAAGGCTGCAGGCCCGGACAACATTCCTGGTCGTGTGTTGAAAGACTGTGCAGAGGAGCTCAAGGATGTCTTCACAGACATCTTTAATGCTTCTCTGAGCCAGGCTGTGGTTCCCTCCTGCTTCAAAACCACTACCATCGTTCCCGTGCCAAAGAAGCCCACTCCGGCCACTTTTAATGACTATCGCCCTGTTGCACTGACCCCCATCATCATGAAGTGCTTTGAACGGCTAGTCATGGCACACATCAAATCCATCCTCCCCCCCACCCTAGACCCATACCAGTTTGCATACCGGGCCAACCGCTCTACCGAGGATGCAATCTGTTCTGCACTTCACCCGGCTCTCACCCACCTAGACAATAAAGACTCATACGTGAGAATGCTGTTCATAGATTTCAGTTCAGCATTCAACACTATAATCCCACAGCAGCTCATTATCAAACTAGACCACCTGGGGCTTCAGACCTCACTCTGTAATTGGCTGCTGGACTTCCTCAGTGAGAGGCCACAGGCAGTGCGGGTCGGCAGAAACACCTCAAGCTGCATTAGACTGAGCACAGGAGCCCCCAGGTCTGTGTGCTCAGTCCGATGCTCTTCACTCTGCTGACCCACGACTGCTCACCGGCGTTCAGCACCAATCACATAGTGAAGTTTGCGGACGATACGACTGTGGTGGGTCTCATCTCTAATAACGATGAGACAAACTACAGGAGTGAGGTGAGCCTTCTGACCCAGTGGTGCAGCAATAACAATCTCCTTCTTAATGTTGAAAAGACCAAGGAGATTGTTATTGACTTCCGGAGAGGCCCCACCCAGCACCCCCACTGTCCATCAATGGTGCTGCTGTAGAGAGGGTGAGCAGCACCAAATTCCTGGGGGTGCACATCAGTGAGGACCTCTCCTGGACAGTGAATACTGTATCACTGGCAAAGAGGGCTCAGAGGCGCCTCTATTTCCTCCGCAAACTGAGGAGAGCTGGAGCCCCTCCACCCATTATGACCACCTTCTACCGAGGCACCATTGAGAGCGTCCTGACCAGCTGCATCACTGTGTGGTACGGGAGCTGCACTGAACAGAACAGGAAAGCCCTGCAGCGCATAGTGAATGCAGCTGGGAGGATCGCTGGTGTCTCTCTCCCCTCCCTCCTAGACATTTTTAACACCCGGCTCACCCGCAGAGCGTCCAACATTGTGGGTGACCCGAGCCACCCCGCACATAGCCTGTTCAGCCTCCTGCCCTCGGGGAGAAGGTACCGGAGTCTCCGGGCCCACTCCACCAGGCTTTCAAACAGCTTCATCCACCAGGCTGTCAGGAGGCTGAACTCACACCTGAACTCACACCCGAACTCACACCCGAACTCACACCCGAACTCCCACCTTACCCATCTCCCACCCCCCACCCGCCATATTGGCATAACCTGTATTCCATAAAAGACATACCACTCTAGACACTTTAAAAAACTGCTGCTAAGGACTACTGTTGCACTGTTGCACACTTACATTTACTACTGGATTTACTCCTGTTGCACTGTTGTTTACTACTGTTATTGCACATTTACATTTACTACTGGAATTTTTAGTACTGTTGTTTACTCCTGTTATTGAATTTTACCCCCGTTGCACTGTCGTTTACTACTGTTATTGCACATTGACTACTGGAATTTTAGTACTGTTGTTTACTCCTGTTACTGCACTAGAATTACTACTGTTGCACATTTATTTTTATTTTATCTTAATGCACATTCTACTGCACATGACCAAGTCACTGCTGTATCTTCCATTGCACATTTTGATGCACACTGCACACTTTGGAAATCTGTATATAGTATAGTTTATTTATTATGTTGCACTGTTTTAAGATTTTTAAGATTTTAGATCGTAGACTTTAGTTTTAACTTTAGATCTCTGTCTTTAGATAGTTTTTTGTTGTGTTTTGTCTTCATATTGTATTTTGTACACTGTCTTTTGCACTACCTGGCCAGAGAGAAACAAAATTTCGATTCACTGTATGTTGAACACATATGGCAGAATTGACAATAAAGCTGACTTTGAACTTTTTGAACTAGTAGTAGTAGTAGCAGTAGTAGTAGTTGTTGTAGT
>JAVJIX010000272.1:137500-210000 GCA_036785185.1 Paratrypauchen microcephalus
CCTGGTTTAGTCCTGGTTTAGTCCTGGTTTAGTCCTGGTTTAGACCTGGTTTAGTCCTGGTTTAGTCCTGGTTTAGACCTGGATTAGTCCTGGTTTAGTCCTGGTTTAGTCCTGGTTTAGACCTGGTTTAGTCCTGGTTTAGTCCTGGATTAGTCCTGGTTTAGACCTGGATTAGTCCTGGTTTAGTCCTGGTTTAGACCTGGTTTAGTCCTGGTTTAGTTGTGGTTTAGTCCTGGATTAGTCCTGGTTTAGACCTGGATTAGTCCTGGTTTAGTCCTGGTTTAGTCCTGGTTTAGTCCTGGTTTAGACCTGGTTTAGTCCTGGTTTAGTCCTGGATTAGTCCTGGTTTAGACCTGGATTAGTCCTGGTTTAGTCCTGGTTTAGTCCTGGTTTAGACCTGGTTTAGTCCTGGATTAGTCCTGGTTTAGACCTGGTTTAGTCCTGGTTTAGACCTGGTTTAGTCCTGGATTAGTCCTGGTTTAGTCCTGGTTTAGTCCTGGATTAGTCCTGGTTTAGACCTGGATTAGTCCTGGTTTAGTCCTGGTTTAGTCCTGGTTTAGACCTGGTTTAGTCCTGGTTTAGTCCTGGATTAGTCCTGGATTAGTCCTGGTTTAGACCTGGTTTAGTCCTGGATTAGTCCTGGTTTAGACCTGGTTTAGTCCTGGTTTAGACCTGGTTTAGTCCTGGTTTAGTCCTGGATTAGTCCTGGTTTAGACCTGGATTAGTCCTGGTTTAGTCCTGGTTTAGTCCTGGTTTAGACCTGGTTTAGTCCTGGATTAGTCCTGGTTTAGACCTGGTTTAGTCCTGGTTTAGACCTGGTTTAGTCCTGGTTTAGTCCTGGATTAGTCCTGGTTTAGTCCTGGTTTAGTCCTGGATTAGTCCTGGTTTAGACCTGGATTAGTCCTGGTTTAGTCCTGGTTTAGTCCTGGGTTAGACCTGGTTTAGTCCTGGATTAGTCTTGGTTTAGTCCTGGTTTAGTCCTGGTTTAGACCTGGTTTAGTCCTGGTTTAGTCCTGGTTTAGTCCTGGATTAGTCCTGGTTTAGACCTGGATTAGTCCTGGTTTAGACCTGGATTAGTCCTGGTTTAGACCTGGTTTAGTCCTGGTTTAGTCCTGGTTTAGACCTGGTTTAGTCCTGGTTTAGTCCTGGATTAGTCCTGGTTTAGACCTGGATTAGTCCTGGTTTAGTCCTGGTTTAGTCCTGGTTTAGACCTGGATTAGTCCTGGTTTAGTCCTGGATTAGTCCTGGTTTAGACCTGGTTTAGTCCTGGTTTAGTCCTGGTTTAGTCCTGGATTAGTCCTGGTTTAGTCCTGGATTAGTCCTGGTTTAGACCTGGTTTAGTCCTGGTTTAGTCCTGGATTAGTCCTGGTTTAGTCCTGGTTTAGACCTGGATTAGTCCTGGTTTAGTCCTGGTTTAGACCTGGTTTAGTCCTGGTTTAGACCTGGTTTAGTCCTGGTTTAGTCGTGGTTTAGTCCTGGATTAGTCCTGGTTTAGACCTGGATTAGTCCTGGTTTAGTCCTGGTTTAGACCTGGTTTAGTCCTGGTTTAGACCTGGATTAGTCCTGGTTTAGTCCTGGTTTAGACCTGGATTAGTCCTGGTTTAGTCCTGGATTAGTCCTGGTTTAGACCTGGTTTAGTCCTGGTTTAGACCTGGTTTAGTCCTGGTTTAGTCCTGGATTAGACCTGGATTAGTCCTGGTTTAGTCCTGGATTAGTCCTGGTTTAGACCTGGTTTAGTCCTGGTTTAGACCTGGTTTAGTCCTGGTTTAGTCCTGGATTAGACCTGGTTTAGTCCTGGTTTAGTCCTGGATTAGTCCTGGTTTAGACCTGGTTTAGTCCTGGTTTAGACCTGGATTAGTCCTGGTTTAGTCCTGGTTTAGTCCTGGTTTAGTCCTGGTTTAGACCTGGATTAGTCCTGGTTTAGACCTGGATTAGTCCTGGTTTAGTCCTGGATTAGTCCTGGTTTAGACCTGGTTTAGTCCTGGTTTAGACCTGGTTTAGTCCTGGTTTAGTCCTGGATTAGACCTGGTTTAGTCCTGGTTTAGTCCTGGATTAGTCCTGGTTTAGACCTGGTTTAGTCCTGGTTTAGACCTGGATTAGTCCTGGTTTAGTCCTGGATTAGTCCTGGTTTAGACCTGGTTTAGTCCTGGTTTAGACCTGGTTTAGTCCTGGATTAGTCCTGGTTTAGACCTGGTTTAGTCCTGGTTTAGACCTGGTTTTGGTCTTGTTTTTCAGGGGTTTCAAGTTTTGGCTTCATCGTATGACAAGTCTGCGTTACTATGGCAACTGGACGATCCCCAACCCAAGGTGAGACTCAGGTCAGGTCCTGGTCTAGGTTCAGGTCCTGGTCTAGGTTCAGGTCCTGGTCTAGGTTCAGGTCCTGGTCCTGGTCTAGGTTCAGGTCCTGGTCTAGGTTCAGGTCCTGGTCTAGGTTCAGGTTCAGGTCCTGGTCTAGGTTCAGGTCCTGGTCTAGGTTCAGGTCCTGGTCTAGGTTCAGGTCTTGGTTCAGGTCCTGGTCTAGGTTCAGGTCCTGGTCTAGGTTCAGGTCCTGGTCTAGGTTCAGGTCCTGGTTCAGGTCCTGGTCTAGGTTCAGGTCCTGGTCTAGGTTCAGGTCCTGGTCCTGGTCTAGGTTCAGGTCCTGGTCTAGGTTCAGGTCCTGGTCCTGGTCTAGGTTCAGGTCCTGGTCTAGGTTCGGGTCCTGGTCTAGGTTCAGGTCCTGGTCTTGGTTCAGGTCCTGGTCTAGGTTCAGGTCCTGGTCTAGGTTCGGGTCCTGGTCTAGGTTCAGGTCCTGGTCTTGGTTCAGGTCCTGGTCTAGGTTCAGGTCCTGGTCTAGGTTCAGGTCCTGGTCTAGGTTCAGGTCCTGGTCTAGGTTCAGGTCTTGGTTCAGGTCCTGGTCTAGGTTCAGGTCCTGGTCTAGGTTCAGGTCCTGGTCTAGGTTCAGGTCCTGGTCTAGGTTCAGGTCCTGGTCTTGGTTCGGGTCCTGGTCTAGGTTCGGGTCCTGGTCTAGGTTCAGGTCCTGGTCTTGGTTCGGGTCCTGGTCTAGGTTCGGGTCCTGGTCTAGGTTCGGGTCCTGGTCTAGGTTCGGGTCCTGGTCTAGGTTCAGGTCCTGGTCTAGGTTCAGGTCCTGGTCTAGGTTCAGGTTCAGGTCCTGGTCTAGGTTCAGGTTCAGGTCCTGGTCCTGGTTCGGGTCCTGGTCTAGGTTCAGGTCCTGGTCTAGGTTCAGGTCCTGGTCCTGGTCTAGGTTCAGGTCCTGGTCCTGGTCTAGGTTCAGGTCCTGGTCTAGGTTCAGGTCCTGGTCTTGGTTCAGGTCTTGGTTCAGGTCCTGGTCTAGGTTCAGGTCCTGGTCTTGGTTCAGGTCTTGGTTCAGCAAATGCTCGTGTGACTCGGGTCGTGTGACTCGGGTCGTGTGACTCGGGTCGTGTGACTCGGGTCGTGTGGCTCGGGTCGTGTGACTCGGGTCGTGTGACTCGGGTCGTGTGGCTCGGGTCGTGTGACTCGGGTCGTGTGACTCGGGTCGTGTGGCTCGGGTCGTGTGACTCGGGTCGTGTGACTCGGGTCGTGTGACTCGGGTCGTGTGGCTCGGGTCGTGTGACTCGGGTCGTGTGACTCGGGTCGTGTGGCTCAGGTCGTGTGGCTCAGTTCGTGTGACTCAGTTCGTGCGGCTCAGGTCGTGCGGCTCAGGTCGTGTGACTCGGGTCGTGTGGCTCGGGTCGTGTGACTCGGGTCGTGTGGCTCAGTTCGTGTGACTCAGTTCGTGCGGCTCGGGTCGTGCGGCTCGGGTCGTGCGGCTCGGGTCGTGCGTCTCGGGTCGTGTGACTCGGGTCGTGTGGCTCGGGTCGTGCGGCTCAGGTCGTGCGACTCGGGTCGTGTGACTCAGGTCGTGCGACTCAGGTCGTGTGACTCGGGTCGTGTGACTCGGGTCGTGTGGCTCAGGTCGTGCGGCTCAGGTCGTGTGACTCGGGTCGTGCGGCTCGGGTCGTGTGGCTCGGGTCGTGCGACTCGGGTCGTGTGACTCGGGTCGTGTGACTCGGGTCGTGTGACTCGGGTCGTGTGACTCGGGTCGTGTGGCTCGGGTCGTGCGGCTCGGGTCGTGCGACTCGGGTCGTGTGACTCGGGTCGTGTGGCTCGGGTCGTGCGGCTCAGGTCGTGTGGCTCAGGTCGTGTGACTCGGGTCGTGTGACTCGGGTCGTGTGACTCGGGTCGTGTGACTCGGGTCGTGTGGCTCAGGTCGTGCGGCTCAGGTCGTGCGGCTCAGGTCGTGCGACTCGGGTCGTGCGACTCAGGTCGTGCGGCTCAGGTCGTGCGGCTCAGGTCGTGCGGCTCAGGTCGTGCGGCTCAGGTCGTGCGGCTCAGGTCGTGTGACTCGGGTCGTGTGACTCAGGTCGTGTCTCTTCTTCAGCTGACTCTCACAGGACACCGCAGGAAGGTGTGCGCCGCACGCTTCTGCTCGGCGCCTCCTCTGGTGGTGACAGGAAGTGCAGACGGCTCCATCCGACTGTGGGACCTGCAGCGAGAGGCCTGTGAGTACTACAAATACTACAGACTACAAATACTGCAAATACTACATACTACAAATACTACAAATACTGTAAATCCTGTAAGTAGTATAAATAGTAGAAATAGCAGTCGTCAGTCCGGCGCTGCTTCGGTGTTCAGAGGGTTTCTGAGGTTTCCGAGGCGGCTCTGTGGAGGTGAGATTCCTGTAGCCACAGCCGCCCTGGGACCACTTCCTGTTTATATAAATGGACGTAGCTAACGCGTTAGCTGCCACGTTCCAAACAGGAAGTGATCACTGCGGCTCTTCCGGCTCGTCTGACTCCGTTGGAATCATGTGGCTCGTCTCTGTTCTGCTGTGGCCTCGGCGTTTTGGGCGGAGATGTTCTTCTGAAGCGGCGACAGGACTCTGGGCTTTGTTCAGAAACTTGTGTTCCTCACGTCGACTTGTGTTCCTCACGTCGACTTGTGTTCCTCACGTCGACTCCAGAATCGCTCCTGTGACCGCAGGCCTCGGTGAACTTCATTTGACTGGAGCCAAATGCTGTGGCGACATCACTGAGAACACTAACGCTGCTCTCTGATTGGCTCTCAGCCTCACGCTGCTCTCTGATTGGCTCTCAGGCTCACGCTGCTCTCTGATTGGCTCTCAGCCTCACGCTGCTCTCTGATTGGCTGTTTTCAGGCACTCGTGTCCTGGAGGCGGGCTCTCACTGCTCTGACCTCGTCTGCTCCGACTCGTCTGTGATCAGCGGACACTTCGACGGACGCCTGCGCCTCTGGGACCTCAGGTACTCCTCTGCACCTCCTCCTCTTCTGCACCTCCTCCTCCTCTGCACCTCCTCCTCCTCTGCACCTCCTCTTCTGCACCTCCTCCTCCTTTACACCTCCTCTGCACCTCCTCCTCTTCTGTACCTCCTCCTCCTCAACACCACCTCCTCCTCTGCACCTCCTCTTCTGCACCTCCTCCTCTACACCACCTCCGCCTCTACACCTCCTCCTCTGCACCTTCTCCTCTTCTGTACCTCCTCCTCCTCAACACCACCTCCTCCTCTGCAACTCCTCTTCTGCACCTCCTCCTCCTCCTCTACACCACCACCTCCTCCTCTACACCTCCTCTGCACCTCCTCCTTCTCTGCACCTCCTCCTCCTCTACACCTCCTCTGCACCTCCTCCTCCTCTGCACCTCCTCCTCTTCTGTACCTCCTCCTCCTCAACACCACCTCCTCCTCCTCTACACCTCCTCTGCACCTCCTCCTCCTCTGCACCTCCTCCTCTTCTGTACCTCCTCCTCCTCAACACCACCTCCTCCTCTGCACCTCCTCCTCTGCACCTCCTCTTCTGCACCTCCTCCTCTGCACCTCCTCCTCTTCTGTACCTCCTCCTCCTCAACACCACCTCCTCCTCTGCAACTCCTCTTCTGCACCTCCTCCTCCTCCTCTACACCACCTCCTCCTCCTCCTCTACACCTCCTCCTTCTCTGCACCTCCTCCTCCTCTAGACCTCCTCTGCACCTCCTCTTCTGCACCTCCTCCTCTTCTGTACCTCCTCCTCCTCAACACCACCTCCTCCTCTGCACCTCCCCTTCTGCACCTCCTCCTCTACACCACCTCCTCCTCCTCTGCACCTCCTCCTTCTCTGCACCTCCTCCTCCTCAACACCACCTCCTCCTCTGCAACTCCTCTTCTGCACCTCCTCCTCCTCCTCTACACCACCTCCTCCTCTACACCTCCTCTGCACCTCCTCCTTCTCTGCACCTCCTCCTCCTCTACACCTCCTCCTCTGCATCTCCTCTTCTGCACCTCCTCCTCCTCCTCTACACTTCCTCTGCACCTCCTCCTCTACACCTCCTCTTCTGCACCTCTTCTGCACCTCCTCCTCCTCTGCACCTCCTCCTTTTCTACACCTTCTCCTCCTCTGCACCTCCTCCTCTACACCTCCCCCTCCTCTTCTGCACCTCCTCCTCTGCACCTCCTCCTCCTCTACACCTCCTCTTCTGCACCACCTCTGCACCCCCTCCTCTACACCTCCTCTAGACCTCCTCCTCTAGACCTCCTCCTCTGTACCTCCTCCTCCTCTGCACCTCCTCCTCCTCTGTACCTCCTCCTCCTCTGCACCTCCTCCTCTGCACCTCCTCCTCTGCACCTCCTCTGCATAAGACTTTAATGTTTTTATGACAAACACATGAGGCGTGTTTGTTTTTACTCCGCTAATGACATCGGTGTAGTCCCGGTGTAGTCCTGTTGAAGTCCCGTTCTAGTCCCGGTGTAGTCCCGTTGAAGTCCCGGTGTAGTCCTGTTGAAGTCCCGGTGTAGTCCTGTTGTAGTCCCGGTGTAGTCCTGTTGAAGTCCCGGTGTAGTCCTGTTGTAGTCCCGGTGTAGTCCTGTTGAAGTCCCGGTGTAGTCCTGTTGTAGTCCCGGTGTAGTCCTGTTGAAGTCCCGTTTTAGTCCCGGTGTAGTCCCGGTGTAGTCCCGTTGAAGTCCCGGTGTAGTCCCGTTGAAGTCCCGGTGTAGTCCCGTTGAAGTCCCGGTGTAGTCCTGTTGAAGTCCCGGTGTAGTCCTGTTGTAGTCCCGGTGTAGTCCTGTTGAAGTCCCGTTTTAGTCCTGTTGAAGTCCCGGTGTAGTCCTGTTGTAGTCCCGGTGTAGTCCTGTTGAAGTCCCGTTTTAGTCCTGGTGTAGTCCCGTTGTAGTCCCGGTGTAGTCCTGTTGAAGTCCCGTTTTAGTCCTGTTGAAGTCCCGGTGTAGTCCTGTTGAAGTCCCGGTGTAGTCCTGTTGTAGTCCCGGTGTAGTCCTGTTGTAGTCCCGGTGTAGTCCTGTTGAAGTCCCGTTTTAGTCCCGGTGTAGTCCTGTTGAAGTCCCGTTTTAGTCCCGGTGTAGTCCTGTTGTAGTCCCGGTGTAGTCCTGTTGAAGTCCCATTTTAGTCCTGGTGTAGTCCTGTTGAAGTCCCGGTGTAGTCCTGTTGTAGTCCCGGTGTAGTCCTGTTGAAGTCCCGTTGAAGTCCCGGTGTAGTCCTGTTGAAGTCCCGGTGTAGTCCTGTTGTAGTCCCGGTGTAGTCCTGTTGAAGTCCCGGTGTAGTCCTGTTGTAGTCCCGGTGTAGTCCTGTTGAAGTCCCGTTTTAGTCCCGGTGTAGTCCCGTTGAAGTCCCGGTGTAGTCCTGTTGTAGTCCCGGTGTAGTCCTGTTGAAGTCCCGGTGTAGTCCTGTTGTAGTCCCGGTGTAGTCCTGTTGAAGTCCCGTTTTAGTCCTGTTGAAGTCCCGGTGTAGTCCTGTTGTAGTCCCGGTGTAGTCCTGTTGAAGTCCCGTTTTAGTCCTGGTGTAGTCCCGTTGTAGTCCCGGTGTAGTCCTGTTGAAGTCCCGTTTTAGTCCTGTTGAAGTCCCGGTGTAGTCCTGTTGAAGTAGTCCTGTTGTAGTCCCGGTGTAGTCCCGTTTTAGTCCCGGTGTAGTCCTGTTGAAGTCCCGTTTTAGTCCCGGTTTAGTCCTGTTGTAGTCCCGTTTTAGTCCCGGTGTAGTCCTGTTGAAGTCCCGGTGTAGTCCTGTTGAAGTCCCAGTGTAGTCCTGTTGAAGTCCCAGTGTAGTCCTGTTGAAGTCCCGTTTTAGTCCCGGTGTAGTCCTGTTGAAGTCCCGGCGTAGTCCTGTTGTAGTCCTGTTGTAGTCCCGGTGTAGTCCTGTTGAAGTCCCGGTGTAGTCCTGTTGAAGTCCCGTTTTAGTCCCGGTGTAGTCCTGTTGAAGTCCCGGTGTAGTCCTGTTGAAGTCCCGGTGTAGTCCTGTTGAAGTCCCGGCGTAGTCCTGTTGAAGTCCCGGCGTAGTCCTGTTGTAGTCCCGGTGTAGTCCCGGTGTAGTCCCGGTGTAGTCTGGGCGATCGGCTCGATGGCAGCAGCGTGTTTGTACTCATCTTATGACACGGCGTAGATTTCTTGGTGTTTGTGGCTCTGGGTATTTCTTTTTCTTCTTCTTCTGGATTATAATGTGGCTACGTCACTGCATAGCTGTCCCTGATTGGTTGACGCGGTGCGTCCGACACCGAAAGTTCAGTTTTTTCAACTTCTGATGCTCTGGATGCTCGTCCACGGCATCGGCGCCTGAACACTCGCCGCGTTGACGCCAGATTCTCGCTGCTCTGACGCCTAAACTGCAAAAACGCAGGACGCCGTAGACACCTGTCCACCTCTGCAGGTGACCAGGACGCCGCGACGCCGCGGTCTGAGCGCAGCTTTACACTCCGGAGTGTCTTGCAGGTTGTCGGTCTCGTGTGTTCTGGAGCTCCGGGTCCCAGACCGGGTCACGGGTCTGGACTTGAGCTCGGACTGTCAGCTGTTATTGGGCTGTTGTCGTGACGACGCGCTGCACCTGTTCGACCTGAGGGGGCGGGGCTTCGCACACACCTGCCTCAGAGCGGACGGCTTCAGCTGCGGCAGCGACAGCAACAAGGCCGTGCTCAGGTGAGACTAAATCTGGACTGAATCTGGACTAAACCTGAACTAAACCTGGACTGAACCTGAACTAAACCTGGACTAAACCTGGACTAAACCTGGACTAAACCTGGACTAAACCTGGACTGAACCTGGACTGAACCTGGACTAAACCTGGACTAAACCTGAACTAAACCTGGACTAAACCTGGACTAAACCTGGACTGAACCTGAACTAAACCTGGACTAAACATGGACTAAAGCTGGACTAAACCTGAACTAAACCTGGACTGAACCTGGACTAAACCTGGACTAAACCTGGACTAAACCTGGACTAAACCTGGACTAAACCTGAACTAAACCTGGACTGAACCTGAACTAAACCTGGACTAAACCTGGACTAAACCTGAACTAAACCTGGACTAAACCTGGACTAAACCTGGACTAAACCTGAACTAAACCTGGACTGAACCTGAACTAAACCTGGACTGAACCTGGACTGAACCTGGACTGAACCTGGACTGAACCTGGACTAAACCTGGACTAAACCTGGACTAAACCTGAACTAAACCTGGACTAAACCTGGACTGAACCTGAACTAAACCTGGACTAAACCTGGACTAAACCTGAACTAAACCTGGACTAAACCTGGACTAAACCTGAACTAAACCTGGACTGAACCTGGACTAAACCTGGACTGAATCTGGACTAAACCTGGACTGAACCTGAACTAAACCTGGACTGAACCTGGACTAAACCTGGACTGAATCTGGACTGAACCTGGACTGAACCTGGACTGAACCTGGACTGAACCTGGATTGAACCTGGACTGAACCTGGACTAAACCTGGACTGAACCTGGACTGAACCTGGACTAAACCTGGACTAAACCTGGACTGAACCTGGACTGAACCTGGACTAAACCTGGACTGAACCTGGATTGAACCTGGACTGAACCTGGACTAAACCTGGACTGAACCTGGACTGAACCTGGACTGAACCTGGACTAAACCTGGACTGAACCTGGACTGAACCTGGACTGAACCTGGACTGAACCTGGACTGAACCTGGACTGAACCTGGACTAAACCTGGACTGAACCTGGATTGAACCTGGACTGAACCTGGACTAAACCTGGACTGAACCTGGATTGAACCTGGACTGAACCTGGACTAAACCTGGACTGAACCTGGACTGAACCTGGATTGAACCTGGACTGAACCTGGACTAAACCTGGACTGAACCTGGATTGAACCTGGACTGAACCTGGACTAAACCTGGACTGAACCTGGACTGAACCTGGACTAAACCTGGACTGAACCTGGACTGAACCTGGACTGAACCTGGACTAAACCTGGACTGAACCTGGACTGAACCTGGACTGAACCTGGACTGAACCTGGACTAAACCTGGACTAAACCTGGACTAAACCTGGACTGAACCTGGACTAAACCTGGACTGAACCTGGACTGAACCTGGACTAAACCTGGACTAAACCTGGACTAAACCTGGACTGAACCTGGACTGAACCTGGACTGAACCTGGACTGAACCTGGACTGAACCTGGACTAAACCTGGACTGAACCTGGACTGAACCTGGACTAAACCTGGACTAAACCTGGACTGAACCTGGACTGAACCTGGACTGAACCTGGATTGAACCTGGACTGAACCTGGACTAAACCTGGACTGAACCTGGACTGAACCTGGACTAAACCTGGACTGAACCTGGACTGAACCTGGACTGAACCTGGACTAAACCTGGACTAAACCTGGACTAAACCTGGACTAAACCTGGACTAAACCTGGACTGAACCTGGACTGAACCTGGACTAAACCTGGACTAAACCTGGACTGAACCTGGTCTTTCTCCAGTCCTGACAGGGCTCTGGTTGCTGGAGGTTCTTCAGACGGACTCGTTTATATTTGGAACGTTTCATCAGGACAAGTCCAGACCAAACTCACAGACCAGCACAGGTACCAACAGGATCTTATCCGGTCTACAGGGGGTCTGGAGGAGGATCGTAACCGGTTTAGAGGAGAATCTGGTCTGGTCTGGTCCTAGGTCCTCTCTGATCCTCCTCTCTCCTTGTGTCCTTGTATCCTAGCTCCTCCCTCGGGGGCGTGTCCTGGAGCGTCAGTGGGCGGTACTTCGCGAGCGTTGACAAAAGGAGGCGGGCTGTTCTGTGGAGTGACATCTGAAGCGTCCAATCACAGCCCTCGTCCTGTTTGAAGCGTCCAATCACAGCCCTCGTCCTGTTTGAAGCGTCCAATCACAGCCCTCGTCCTGTTTGAACGGGCCAATGAGAACAAAACAACAAGATTTAATAATTTTGTAGTGTGTTTGTGCTTTTTTAAAACATTTTATTTTATGCTTTCTCAAAAATAAAGGTATAGAACAAACTTAAATCTGTGGGGTTCTACAAAAACATAAAAATCTCTGCATTTTTCCTATTCTTATCGTCGATCCAGTTGGACCATCTTTTCTCAAATTTACTTTCAGCCTCAGATAGTGAGGATTTTTTCCCTCCGTTTTTTCCATCCTTGTTTCAGTTCCAATGATCCCCTTTTTAGCCAGGTCCTTGTTACAGATTTCTTCTTTTTCCCCCATACTCTCCTAGTTACTGTTTGCACATTCCACTCTCCTCATTCCCCACAGCGATTTATAGGCCCCCACCCCCAACCCTCTAGCGCCACCAGCAGCTCAAAGTTGCAGGAATTTTCAGGTACATTTCTGCATGTAACTTTTGAACCGTATGTCCAATTTTCACTTGGTATCCCTGGACTCCTTGGGCCAAGCCAAATCCATCTATGACGTCATTTTCCGTCAGGGTAGATTTTCCGCCATTTTCAATTTTATGAAAAACACTCAAAATGCTTCTCCTCCCTCAATTCTGGGCCAATTTTGCTCAAATTTGGTACATAGCATCTTTGGACTGAGCCTCATCAGAAATATCCCTGGATTTTTTGATATCTCCTATCGTTTTGTCGTGAGAGCCAATCAAATGCGTCCTAAAAGTCGCCAAACAGGAAGTGAGCTCATATCTCGGGAACCCTTCATAGGATTATTTTCAAACTTTTCACAGATGTTCGCGTCCTTCCCAGGATTCCTCACAAAAAATTACAGGTCCCCAGCTCAAATCGTCTAGCGCCACCAACAGGTCAATTATGAAAAACACTCAAAATGCTTCTCCTCACTCAATTTTGGACCAATTTTACTCTAATTTAGTACAGAGCATCTTTGGACTGAGCCTCATCAGAAACTTGCCTGGATTTTTGATATCTCTTATCATTTTGTCGTGAGAGCCAATCAAACGTGTCTGTCCGAAAGCCTATGCACCCGTTACTGACCTTTCACGCGCGTTGCTAGGCAACACCCTGCTCTTAATTGATTCGGCTAGATAAAATTTGAGGGACATTTCTGTTTGTAACTTTTGAACCGTAAGTCCGATTTTCAAAAACTTGGTATCTCTGGGATCCTTGGGCGAAGACTGATCCAATGCACATCATCAAATCGACGTGCGTTGACGTGCGTTTCAGCTCTCTCAGTGAAACTTGGTGCGCAATGTACCATCCATACAGAATTAGCCATACCAAATTTGGTGCACATTGGCCACTAGGGGGCGCTACAACATGCAAAAATGTGTTATGGGCGAAGACTGATCCAATGCACGTCATCAGATTAGGCTGGGTCACTGCTTGGCCCCACATTGCTGCAGCAGCTATATTTATGATTATTAGGCCCGAGCGCTAAAGCGTAGGGCCTTTTGTAACTGTTCTGCAGTGCGAAACGCAGCAGAGCGCGAAGCGCTCTCCCCTTTTTAAACACCTAGCACTCATGTTCAAAGTTCAAAGTTCAAAGTCAGCTTTATTGTCAATTCTGCCATATATGTTCAACATACAATGAATCGAAATTTCGTTTCTCTCTGGTCAGGTAGTGCAAAAAGACAGTGTACAAAATACAATATGAAGACAAAACACAACAAAAACTATTTAAGACAGAGATCTAAAGTTAAAACTAAAGTCTACGGTCTAAAATCTTAAAACAGTGCAACATAATAAATAAACTATACTATATACAGATTTCCAAAGTGTGCAGTGTGCATCAAAATGTGCAATGGAAGATACAGCAGTGACTTGGTCATGTGCAGTAGAATGTGCATAGGAGTTAAGATAAAATAAAAATAAATGTGCAACAGTAGTAATTCTAGTGCAACAGGAGTAAACAACAGTACTAAAATTCCAGTAGTAAATGTAAGTGTGCAACAGTGCAACAGTCGTCCTTAGCAGCAGTTTTTTAAAGTGTCTAGAGTGATATGTGTTTTTATGGAATACAGGTTATGCCAATATGGGGGGTGGGGGGTGGGAGACGGGTAAGGTGAGAGTTCAGCCTCCTGACAGTCTGGAGGATGAAGCTGTTTGACAGTCTGGAGGATGAAGCTGTTTGACAGTCTGGAGGATGAAGCTGTTTGACAGTCTGGTGGATGAAGCTGTTTGACAGTCTGGTGGATGAAGCTGTTTGACAGTCTGGTGGATGAAGCTGTTTGACAGTCTGGTGGATGAAGCTGTTTGACAGTCTGGTGGATGAAGCTGTTTGACAGTCTGGTGGATGAAGCTGTTTGACAGTCTGGTGGATGAAGCTGTTTGACAGTCTGGTGGATGAAGCTGTTTGACAGCCTGGTGGATGAAGCTGTTTGACAGCCTGGTGGATGAAGCTGTTTGACAGTCTGGTGGATGAAGCTGTTTGACAGTCTGGTGGATGAAGCTGTTTGACAGTCTGGTGGAGTGGGCCCGGAGACTCCGGTACCTTCTCCCCGAGGGCAGGAGGCTGAACAGGCTATGTGCGGGGTGGCTCGGGTCACCCACAATGTTGGACGCTCTGCGGGTGAGCCGGGTGTTAAAAATGTCTAGGAGGGAGGGGAGAGAGACACCAGCGATCCTCCCAGCTGCATTCACTCTGCGCTGCAGGACTTTCCTGTTCTGTTCAGCTCCCGTACCACACAGTGATGCAGCTGGTCAGGACGCTCTCAGTGGTGCCTCGGTAGAAGGTGGTCATAATGGGTGGAGGGGCTCCAGCTCTCCTCAGTTTGCGGAGGAAATAGAGGCGCTTCTGAGCCCTCTTTGCCAGTGATACAGTATTCACTGTCCATGTCAACGACTGGTGCCCGCTGACCTGGCACGGTGGCACCGCCCGTAGCGGCAAAATTGTAATTGTTTTGTGGGCACACATGACATCGTGCACGCAGTGCACGATGTCATGTGTGCCCACAAAACCAGAGCGCGAAGCGCTCTCCTTTTTCCAAACACTCAATGCCACACTATAGTGACACTCATAGGATCCAATAGCACAGACTGGCACTGCCCATTGCCGCGAAAGCGGCATAATTGTAATCGTACGCGCCAAAAATATTTATTATTATTATTTTTCTAACCCCTTTTTTCAGGTTTCGGGTACTTCCCACCGACGAAAACTCACGAAATTTTGCACAAAATTCAAGAACGCCAAAAAAGGAATTTACAAATAATCTGTATTAAAAAATCTTGGCTCGACAGCGCCACCTAGACAAGTGGGACATTAAAAGTTGTTAAAAGCGTTCTAAAAGAGTGAACGGTGTTTCCGTGACAACGCCACAAATTTCGGGTTCGTTTTTGCGTCTCGCCATCAAACTTCGACAAGCGATAATTCGCGCATACTTTGGCCAATTTCACTCAAACTTTAATCGTTGGTGGACACCCCGGCCCTGAACAGATTGATATAAGAAAATCTGAAATAGGTGCTATAGCGCCACCTAGGGAGATTGCATGGAAGCGCAAAATTTTACTTTGTCGTAAACATACCAAATTTGATACACATATTCGGGATGGGGTATCGATCAAAAAACTCAATGACGCCAACACGCCATGTCCCATCGTGTTGCCATGGCAACAGGCCAAACATCTGTCGTCACCAATGGGACGCCCGGCATAAACTTTGTCATAGTCAAACCAAATTTGGTACACAGATGCATCATGGGAAGAGGAACAAAAAAGTACATTACGCCATTGTTAGGCGACCAACCAGCCATATAGGATAAACCATGTGACCTGGTGGTGACGGCGCTACTTCCTGTCAAACTTGGACGAGTGATAATGTGCTAATAGTTTGGCTGATTTCACTCAAACTTTACTCATTGGTGTACACCCTGGCCCTGAACAGATTGACATAAAAAAAATCTGAAATGGCCATAATAGCGCCCCCTAGGGTAATTGCATGGAAAAGAAACATTTTACTTTGCCGTAGACACACCAAATTTGGACCACTCATTCGTGACACGGTCTCGATCAAAAAACATAGTGACACCCCCATGCCATCTCACATCGTGTTGCCATGGTAACAGGTCAGATGTCTGTCCCCGCCAATAGGATGCTCGACAAAGTTTGGTATAGCCACACCAAATTCTGTACATAGATGCATCATGGGAATAGGAATAAAAAAAGTATATTACACCATTGCTAGGCAACCAACCAGCCATATTGGATAGACCATGTGACCTGGTGGCAAAGGCGTCATTTCCTGTCAAACTTCGACAAGTGATAATTCACGCATACTTTGGCTGATTTCACTCAAACTTTAATCATTGGTTGACACCCTGGCCTTGAACAGATTGATGCAAGAAAATATAAAATGGTCACGGTAGCGCCCCCTAGGGTAATTGCATAGAACTGCAAAATTTAACTTTGTCGTACACATACAAGATTTGGTACAAATATTCGTGGCATGTTGTCAATGAAAAAAGTCAATGGTGACCACATGCCATGCCTCATCGGGTTGCTATGGCAACAGGCCAAACATCTCTCCCCGCCAATAGGACACCTGACAAAATCTTTGGTATAGCCACACCAAATTTGGAACATAGATGCATCATGGGAATAGGAATAAAAAATATATATTACGCTGTTGCTAGGCAACCAACCATGTTGGGTAGGACATGTGACCTGGTGTTGAAGGCGCCACTTTCTGTCCTCATATTTTTATTTATTCAATTTATTAATGTTTGCACCCAGCATTTAAAAGAACAAAAATACACACAAAAGAAAAAGAAAATAACAGAACAGTGCAGGAAAGGCTTATGATTGACCGTCCTCTTAAAATAATTGAAATTAAAAGGCGAAACAAACAACCCCTCCCCACCTCAACCCCAGGCATTCAACACAAATGCATCCAGATAACGCACAAACTCACACATGCATCCAGCTAGAAAAAAGGGGAGGAAAATGGTGCGTTAGCGCCACCCCCCCTGTGAGTGCAAGTGAGGGCCGATCATCGCCGCTTGCAGCTATATTTATTATTATATTTATTATTGTTATTATTATTTATTATTATTATTACTTACTTTATTCCATTCTTGCTGCATGCACTTTTTCTTTCTTGTTCAAACTGTCCCTGCCTGGAGCTACTGTGGCAAGTAAATTTCTCCTGTGTGAGATCAATAAAGTCTGATCTTATCTTATCTTACCGTCCTTCAGCATGAGTTTAAACAAAAGTCTTGGGTCTGGATAGGTCCTTCTTGCAACAGTCCCAAGTACGTGACTCGTGGGTCATTAGGTATTTCTCCCATTACTCTTACAATATTTTCCCAAAAAGATGTCATTTTTGTACATGTCCAAAACACGTGAGAATGATTGGCGCTTCACTCACCACAGTCTCCAGCACTGTTGGGGGGTTTCGTTTACTTTTGATGCATCCAATCCAACCCAACTTTATTTCTATAGCACATTTTATAAACAGAAACAGTTTACAAAGTGCTGCACATAAAATCAATAGAACTTAATAAAAACTTTATTAAAATAGCAATAAATAAAGTGATAATAATAAAATAACTAAAAACAAAGGCAATTATAAAAACACAGAGAACCACACAACTCACGCGGTGTTAAAATCCAGAGAATAAAAGTGGGTCTTAAGACGAGACTTAAAACTCTCCAGTGTGGGGGCTGTTTTGACATGAGGGGGCAGAGCGGTCCAGAACTTAGGGCCAACCACAGAGAAAGCCCTGGGCCCCCGAGTTTTAAGTCTAGTCTTAGGACCCACGAGCTGGAGCTGCCCTCTGACCTCAGATGCTTGAAATAATAAAATACCTCACCATGTTTTTTCAGCCAAACTCTCTGGAGAGCGCCACTCATCCTCTGACAATTCTATCTGCATTTCTGTTTCTTTTTATATACAAAGTATTATTCTTAACATTATGCAAAGATTTGTATCATTTAGATACGATTTTGGAGGGAAGTTGTTTATTTGCCTTTGTTATAATTTCTACCAATCCGTTGCCCTCCTGTGTAAAATAATTCCTAATTTCTGAATCATAAAAATGTCTTAATTGGAAATACCTAAATATATCTAATTTGTCCAAACCGAATTCCTGTTGCATTTTCCCAAAGGATTTTAGAATATTCCCCTCTGCTAAAGTGCACATGGCTGTAATTCCCGTTCTACAAAGGTAACGTCCAATCGGCTGCCTCCAAATTTTGGGGAGTATGTCGGTGATGCCAGTATTTCCCTCAGTCTCCCTCAGCCTTGCATCTGCTCACCACTTCCCACCAGATCTAGAGAGTCATTTCACTTATAAAGTTTACATGTTCCGTTCGTGGACTATTTTTTTCACCAAGTCTTATTTGTGGTTGTCCATGCGCTCCCTCCGGCTTTTTAAAATGCACCACTGTTTCCCGTGGCTTTCAGTAAGGACATTTTCCTGCTGCCTGATGTCCTACGAGGCCCAAGTGTTCTCTGACCACGTGCCCAAGCACCGGCCCAAGTGTTCTCTGACCACGTGCCCAAGCACCGGCCCAAGTGTTCTCTGACCACGTGCCCAAGCACCGGCCCAAGTGTTCTCTGACCACGTGCCCAAGCACCGGCCCAAGTGTTCTCTGACCACGTGCCCAAGCACCGGCCCAAGTGTTCTCTGACCACGTGCCCAAGCACTGGCCCAAGTGTTCTCTGACCACGTGCCCAAGCACCGGCCCAAGTGTTCTCTGACCACGTGCCCAAGCACTGGCCCAAGTGTTCTCTGACCACGTGCCCAAGCACCGGCCCAAGTGTTCTCTGACCACGTGCCCAAGCACCGGCCCAAGTGTTCTCTGACCACGTGCCCAAGCACCGGCCCAAGTGTTCTCTGACCACGTGCCCAAGCACCGGCCCAAGTGTTCTCTGACCACGTGCCCAAGCACTGGCCCAAGTGTTCTCTGACCCGGTGCCCAAGCACCGGCCCAAGTGTTCTCTGACCACGTGCCCAAGCACCGGCCCAAGTGTTCTCTGACCCGGTGCCCAAGCACCGGCCCAAGTGTTCTCTGACCACGTGCCCAAGCACCGGCCCAAGTGTTCTCTCATCACGTGCCCAAGCACCGGCCCAAGTGTTCTCTCATCAAGTGCCCAAGCACCGGCCCAAGTGTTCTCTGAACAAGTGCCCAAGCACCGGCCCAAGTGTTCTCTGATCAAGTGCCCAAGCACCGGCCCAAGTGTTCTCTGACCACGTGCCCAAGCACCGGCCCAAGTGTTCTCTGACCACGTGCCCAAGCACCGGCCCAAGTGTTCTCTGACCACGTGCCCAAGCACCGGCCCAAGTGTTCTCTGACCCGGTGCCCAAGCACCGGCCCAAGTGTTCTCTGTCCACGTGCCCAAGCACCGGCCCAAGTGTTCTCTGACCACGTGCCCAAGCACCGGCCCAAGTGTTCTCTGACCACGTGCCCAAGCACCGGCCCAAGTGTTCTCTGACCACGTGCCCAAGCACTGGCCCAAGTGTTCTCTCATCACGTGCCCAAGCACCGGCCCAAGTGTTCCCTCATCAAGTGCCCAAGCACCGGCCCAAGTGTTCTCTGAACAAGTGCCCAAGCACCGGCCCAAGTGTTCTCTGATCAAGTGCCCAAGCACCGGCCCAAGTGTTCTCTGACCACGTGCCCAAGCACCGGCCCAAGTGTTCTCTGACCACGTGCCCAAGCACCGGCCCAAGTGTTCTCTGACCACGTGCCCAAGCACTGGCCCAAGTGTTCTCTGACCCGGTGCCCAAGCACCGGCCCAAGTGTTCTCTGACCACGTGCCCAAGCACCGGCCCAAGTGTTCTCTGACCACGTGCCCAAGCACCGGCCCAAGTGTTCTCTGACCACGTGCCCAAGCACCGGCCCAAGTGTTCTCTGAACAAGTGCCCAAGCACCGGCCCAAGTGTTCTCTGATCAAGTGCCCAAGCACCGGCCCAAGTGTTCTCTGATCAAGTGCCCAAGCACCGGCCCAAGTGTTCTCTGATCAAGTGTCCAAGCACCGGCCCAAGTGTTCTCTGATCAAGTGCCCAAGCACCGGCCCAAGTGTTCTCTGATCAAGTGCCCAAGCACCGGCCCAAGTGTTCTCTGATCAAGTGCCCAAGCACCGGCCCAAGTGTTCTCTGATCAAGTGCCCATGCACCGGCCCAAGTGTTCTCTGATCAAGTGCCCAAGCACCGGCCCAAGTGTTCTCTGACCACGTGATATCGCAGCATTCTTTAGGACGATAATATTGATCAGAAAAGATTACATTAAAGATTGGTGGATAAACGTTTTAGATATTTAATGAAAGTGAAAAAGTGGCCCTCCCATCTGGGAGTTTGATGTCGTCACATTTATCTTATTTATGTTGGAAATGCAGAATGTTTGAAAAACGAGAATAAAAAAGTCAAAGCAGTGGAACGATTGAAAAATAATGTTTACGCCGCCACGCCAACAATTAGACGTCTGTGTCTCAACAGCGACATGTGGGAATAACAGCGTTTAACCAAGTAAACCAGAGGGGTATTCCACGAAAGCTACTAAGCACAAAGCCCGGCTTTATTCGTCAGTTGGCGCTAGTTTAAGTGAGAGTTCGGTTCCACGAAACTTAGTTCCCGCTGAGTTACTGGGGCAACATGGTCTTAGCAGATAGTCTGGTCTCGGCAAGGCTAAAGTTGTGTCTTAGTCAGGCCGTGTCGCAGAGAATACGTACCTGACGTAAACAGAGTGTCAAACAAACAGTTCCGCACACCTCCCGCATGAGTATCTGTGTTGTCCGAAAACAATATCAGCAAAAAAATAAATTACCTTACGTTCTTGGTTCTTGACAAATCTCCGGTAATCTAAACATATGCTTTTGAACCGCTGTCTTTACGACATTAACATATAGAAGAATTCCAGAGGTACCTCAGAGAAAGACTTTGGTCGAGTGTTTATTGCTTTGACTCTCATACGGGCGACCCGGGTTCGATTCCCGCCATTGACCTATTGATGCCCACGTCAAATTTGAGTTAAATTTTCACGCATTTATATTTGCAACATATTACAGAAATGGAAATGAATTTAACCTACAAAATGTAGCCAAATAACAGGCACACTCCATGATGCAACATTTCAATGATTCAACAAATTTGCTTCAGAGATGCTGTGCAAGCCTCTTTAATGAAATCCTATTTATCAATTTCCATCAATAGGCATAAAACGATAAAAGACATTAGGTATGACATTCTGGTGTGAGGCCACTGCTGGAGGACCGCTGAGGGTCAGTCAAGGCACTGCTGGAGGACTGCTGAGGGTCAGGCAAGGCACTGCTGGAGGACTGCTGAGGGTCAGGCAAGGCACTGCTGGAGGACCGCTGAGGGTCAGGCAAGGCACTGCTGGAGGACTGCTGAGGGTCAGGCAAGGCACTGCTGGAGGACTGCTGAGGGTCAGGCAAGGCACTGCTGGAGGACTGCTGAGGGTCAGGCAAGGCACTGCTGGAGGACCGCTGAGGGTCAGGCAAGGCACTGCTGGAGGACTGCTGAGGGTCAGGCAAGGCACTGCTGGAGGACTGCTGAGGGTCAGGCAAGGCACTGCTGGAGGACTGCTGAGGGTCAGGCAAGGCACTGCTGGAGGACTGCTGAGGGTCAGGCAAGGCACTGTTGGAGGACCGCTGAGGGTCAGGCAAGGCACTGCTGGAGGACCGCTGAGGGTCAGGCAAGGCACTGCTGGAGGACTGCTGAGGAGGGTCCAAGTGTACGCCATCTTCAGTAACTAGAACACAAACATACTATTAAAAAATACAAATGCTTGGATCACAGCTGAGGCAAGCATTAGCCTAGAGAATACCTTGAATATACTCTTCACAAGAACTCGCAGGAAGGATCTTTGATGGGGTCCCTCCTTCAGTTACCTCCACCAGTGGGTGACCCCGGTTTAGGGCCAGTGCAGCTCCTCTGCAGGTGAAAGATTTTGAGGGGGGACACCTCCTGTGGCTTGGTAGCTACTGTTCATTTTAAATTAAATTAAGGTACCATTTCAACAGTATTACTAATTTCACTGAATAATAATATTAATATTAGCCTACTTACCACTCTGCAAAATGTTATTATGCTTTGTTTTTACCTGTAAAACAGTCCTCTTCACATTATTCCTGCTCAAAGACAAGATAACACAATTTAACGTATTAGTTGGAGCAAATAAATAAAATATAAATTACAACTGACAAGACTGCTCTACAAATATATAATAATTATGCCATCGACTGCCCACCATGAGAATCGAACTCACATCTCCCGCACCCTTGGTTATTGCAAATGTGTTGTGGAGTTCCAAAAGCAACTTCTGTTCTGATGCGCTGAAATAATCGGCCCGAATCTTCGACATGATCACGTTTTCAACAGTCGCTTGTTCAGGGCTTCTTACGTTCCCCGTGCACGCGTGGAGGCCCGGCCTGATTAGGCCTGACTGAACTTAGCGCTGCTGAGGCGCAGCTGAAATGCGTTAGTGGAACGGCTTCAGGCTTTAGTCTCAGTTGTGTCTCAGTCAGGCGAGAACTTAGCACTTAGTTTCCGCTAAGTTTAGCCACGTTCGTGGAATACCCCTCAGGACTGAACCAGATCTGAACCAGGACTAAAACACATGTACACTGACAACAGATCTCCCAGTGCAGCTGTTAGCAGGTCTCAGGTCTCAGGTCTCAGGTCTGGTCTCAGGTCTCAGGTCTGGTCTCAGGTCTGGTCTTGGGTCTAGACCTGGTCTGGTCTCAGGTCCGGTCTCAGGTTTGGCCTCAGGTCTAGACCTGGTCTGGTCTCACGTCTGGTCTCAGGTCTGGTCTCAGGTCTGGTTTTGGGTCTAGACCTGGTCTGGTCTCAGGTCTGGTCTCAGGTCTGGTCTTGGGTCTAGACCTGGTCTGGTCTCAGGTCTAGACCTGGTCTGGTCTCAGGTCTGGTCTCCGGTTTAGACCTGGTCTGGTCTCGGGTCTGGTCTCCGGTTTAGACCTGGTCTGGTCTCAGGTCTGGTCTCAGGTCTGGTCTCAGGTCTGGTCTCAGGTCTGGTCTCAGGTCTAGACCTGGTCTGGTCTCAGGTCTGGTCTCAGGTCTAGACCTGGTCTGGTCTCAGGTCTGGTCTCCGGTTTAGACCTGGTCTGGTCTCAGGTCTGGTCTCAGGTCTGGTGTAAGGTCTGGTCTCAGGTCTAGACCTGGTCTGGCGTCAGAGGAAAGTGCCTCATTAAAGATGTAAAAAAAAAAAAAAAAAGAAGCTTATTAACCACTTCCTGTTTCCTGCATCACACCTCCTCCTCCCTCCCCTCCTTGTCTCCTTCTTGGTCTCCTTATCTCCTTGTCTCCTTACCTCAACGTTCAAAGTACAACGTTCATCTTTATTGTCAAAAACCATATGTAGAGCGCCCCCTAGGCCCACAGTGAACATAAAACATGTGATAAACAAGACAATAAACACCAGGACTAAAACATCACATATACCTGTAGTAAAAGTACAAAAGGCTTGTGTATAATACAAATAAGTAAAACACACAATGTGGAGCGGAATAAAGCTCAAATGTGTCATTTAAGCAGCAGTGTCAGAGTCATTTAAGCAGCAGTGTCATTTAAGCAGCATTGTCATTTAGGCAGCAGTGTCAGTCATTTAAGCAGCAGTGTCATTTAAGCATCAGTGTCAGTGTAATTTAAGCATCAGTGTCATTTAAGCAGCAGTGTCAGAGTCATTTAAGCAGCAGTGTCATTTAAGCAGGAGTGTCATTTAAGCAGCAGTGTCAGTGTAATTTAAGCATCAGTGTCATTTAAGCAGCAGTGTCAGAGCCATTTAAGCAGCAGTGTGATTTAAGCAGCAGTGTCAGTGTGATTTAAGCAGCAGTGTGATTGGGAGAGAGTTGAGCATCCTGACAGCTTGGTGGATGAAGCTGTCTTTCAGTCTGCTGGTCTTGGCCCTGAGGCTCCTCAGTCTCCTTCCTGATGGCAGCAGACTGAAGAGGCAGTTGGATGGGTGGGTGGGATCACCCAGAGGGTGAGGCGGGTGAGGCGGGTGCGGTAGATGTCCTGCAGGGAGGGGAGAGAGACACCCACGATTCTCTCAGCTGCTCTCACTACTCGGTGTAGCTTTTTCCGGGTGCAGGACACGGTGCAGGTGCCATACCACACAGTGATGCAGCTGGTGAGGATGTGACCTATGGTGCCTCTGTAGAAGGTGCTCATGATGGAGCTGGGGCTCTGGCTCTCTTCAGCTTGTGGAGGAAGTAGAGTCGCTGTTGGGCTTTACTGGCCAGTGATGCAGTGTTCTTTGACCAGGAGAGGTCCTCAGAGATATGCACACCCAGGAACTTGGTGCTGCTTCTCCACAGCAGCCCCGGTGATGGTGAGGGGGGCGTGCTGTGTGTGTGCTCTCCTGAAGTCTACCACAATCTCCTTTGTCTTCTCCACGTTCAGGGAGAGGTTGTTGTTACTGCACCACTTGACCAGGCGGCTCACCTCGCTCCTATAGTGAGTCTCATCGTCGTCGCTGATGTGACCAACACAGTCGTATCGTCCACAAACTTGATGAAGAGGTTGGAGCTGTGTGACGGTGTGCAGTCGTGGGTCACACTTGATGAAGAGGTTGGAGCTGTGTGACGGTGTGCAGTCGTGGGTCACACTTGATGAAGAGGTTGGAGCTGTGTGACGGTGTGCAGTCGTGGGTCAGCAGAGTGAAGAGGAGGGGGCTCAGCACACATCCTTGGGGAGGCCCCGTGTTCAGTGTGATGGTGCTGGAGGTGTTGCTGCCGACCCGTACTGCCTGCGGTCTTCCTGTCAGGAAATCCAGCACCAGTTGCACATGGAGGTGTTGATCTCCAGCTTGTCTAGTTTGAGTCTGAGTTGCTGGGGGACGATTGTGTAGAAGCTGAACTGAAGTCAGTGAACAGCATTCTGACATATGAGTCTCTGGTGTCCAGGTGTGTGAGGAGGGCTGTGGAGATTGCATCATCGGTCGAGCGGTTAGACCGGTATGCAAATTGAAAAGAATCCATCACCCTGAACACGGGTGCTCCACAGGGATGTGTGCTCAGTCCTCTCCTATACTCGACTGGAGCACCTGGCACACTGGAGCCATGACAACAACCTGCCCCTGAATTCCAAGAAGAAGAAGGAGGTGATCCTGGATTTCAGACGGCAGCGACGGGGCAACCATCAACCCATCAGCATCAGAGGGGAAACAGTGGAGGTGGTGCAGAGCTTCAGGTTCTTGGGAGTGCACATCAACTAACACTTCTGCAGCCCAGAGGCTACACTTCATGAGGATCCTGAAGAAGTCTCAGCTACCTCAAAAACTGCTCATCAACTTTTACCAGTGCACCATCGGATCTGTCACATCCTGCAGCACGGCGTGGCATCAGGTGTGGCATCCCTCTTTGTCTCCTTCCTCCCCTCTTTGTCTCCTTCCTCCCCTCCTTGTCTCCTTCCTTCCCTCCTTGTCTCCTTCCTCCCCTCCTTGTCTCCTTCCTCCCCTCCTTGTCTCCTTCCTTCCCTCCTTGTCTCCTTCCTCCCCTCCTTGTCTCCTTCCTCCCCTCTTTGTCTCCTTCCTTCCCTCCTTGTCTCCTTCCTCCCCTCCTTGTCTCCTTCCTCCCCTCCTTGTCTCCTTGCTGTGGTTTGTTCTGGACTCAGGTGGTGTCCTCACGTTAATGAGTCCTTGTTTCTAAAAGTATCTCCATATTCTTCACACCTCCTCCCCCTGCTGCTCCTGCTGCTCCTGCTGCTCCTGCTGCTCCTCCTGCTCCCCGCCTCGGGCCCCCAGGAGCGGGAGCGGCTCCAGCTGAGGCTCAGTGGTCCAGCGGTGCCCATAAACCTGAAGGTCACCGGTTTGGTCCTCGGTCTCATCAGTTCTGTGTCCTCTCCTCTTTCCTTGCTTCCTTGTCTCCTGTCCTCCTCTCCTTGTTTCCTCACGTCCAGACCAGAGACCAGGTCCGGACCAGAGACCAGGTCCGGACCAGAGACCAGACCAGAGACCAGAGACCAGGTCCGGACCAGAGACCAGACCAGAGACCAGAGACCAGACCAGAGACCAGGTCCAGACCAGAGACCAGACCAGAGACCAGAGACCAGGTCCGGACCAGAGACCAGACCAGAGACCAGAGACCAGACCAGAGACCAGAGACCAGGTCCGGACCAGAGACCAGACCAGAGACCAGAGACCAGACCAGAGACCAGACCAGAGACCAGACCAGAGACCAGACCAGAGACCAGAGACCAGGTCCGGACCAGAGACCAGACCAGAGACCAGACCAGAGACCAGAGACCAGAGACCAGACCAGAGACCAGAGACCAGGTCCGGACCAGAGACCAGACCAGAGACCAGGTCCAGACCAGAGACCAGACCAGAGACCAGAGACCAGACCAGAGACCAGAGACCAGACCAGAGACCAGGTCCAGACCAGAGACCAGACCAGAGACCAGAGACCAGACCAGAGACCAGACCAGAGACCAGGTCCAGACCAGAGACCAGACCAGAGACCAGGTCCAGACCAGAGACCAGGTCCAGACCAGAGACCAGACCAGAGACCAGAGACCAGGTCCAGACCAGAGACCAGGTCCATTCAAGATGGCGGCGGGTGAAGACGCTCCTCTTCCGGCCGATATCGTAGTGTTTTCGCCGTCTTTGTCTAGTCTGTCTTGTTCGTCTTCAGTGTTTTATCAGGGCTCTCAAGTTTTGAGCGGGGTCGTGCGTGAGACTGCGTAATTTCCGGGGGGAGGGGGGGTTGCAAGTGACAGTTTTTTTTCGCGAGGAGTGGGGGTGGGAGGGTGGGGGGTGAATGGCGCTGAAACCGCGTGGTGCCTGAACCGATTTCTGGGCACAGAAGCGCTGCACTTGAATTGCATAACTAAATTTCTGCGTGAGAAATACCATGTGTTGCGTGTGAACATGTCGAATTGCGTGTGTCACACTCTCAATGCGTGAGACTTGAGAGCCCTGGTTTTATAACAAGTACAGTAGGCAGTTCTTGCTGGACATAGGCAGAACTGGCCAGCACAACTCCCTTCAAAGTTCAAAGTTCAAAGTCAGCTTTATTGTCAGTTCTGCCATATGTGTTCAACATACAGTGAATCGAAATTTCGTTTCTCTCTGGTCAAGTAGTGCAAAAAGACAGTGTACAAAATACAATATGAAGACAAAACACAACAAAAACTATCTAAGACAGAGATCTAAGTTAAAACTAAAGTCTACGGTCTAAAATCTTAAAACAGTGCAACATAATAAATAAACTATACTATATACAGATTTCCAAAGTGTGCAGTGTGCATCAAAATGTGCAATGGAAGATACAGCAGTGACTTGGTCATGTGCAGTAGAATGTGCATAGGAGTTAAGATAAATAAAAATAAATGTGCAACAGTAGTAATTCTAGTGCAGTAACAGGAGTAAACAACAGCACTAAAAATTCCAGTAGTAAATGTGCAATAACAGTAGTAAACAACAGTGCAACAGGAGTAAAATCCAGTAGTCCCTGGACACTGTACTAGAGGAGAAGCTGGCGCGCTTCAGACTACTCCGCCGGCCTGCTGCTAATGCTGCTAACGCTGCTACACCGGACTCGCCTGCTGCCCCCCGCCCGGAGAGGAGACGCCGCAAGCGGTGCGCGAGGAAGCAGAAGCGAGGAAAGCGCTGTGGTATCAGAGCTAGGCTAACGGCTAGCCCGCACCGGCCGGCCATTCCATCCATTCTCCTCGCCAACGTGCAGTCTCTGGACAATAAAATGGACTACATCAGACTGAGGGCTGCCCAGCGCGACGTGAGGGAGTGCTGTGTTTTTGTTTTTACGGAAACATGGCTCCATCACAACATCCCGGACTCAGCGATGCGCCTGGACGAGCTAACATGCTACCGCTCGGACCGAGCTAGCGGTGTCCCCGGAGTTAAATCCCACGGAGGGGGTTTAATAATCTTTCTTCGGAACGCTTATTGTCGGGACGCTGTGGTGGTATGTAGACACTGTTCATCCCTAGTGGAGTTTATGATTCTGAAGTGCCGGCCTTTTTATCTCCCGAGGGAAATTACAGCGGTCATGCTGGTCGCTGTTTACATCCCCCCCACACCGAACAGCGCTGATAGGAGGGAGGCACTGTACGAGCTGTGGAACTCTATTAGCGAGCAACAGACGGCTCACCCGGACGGATTTTTTATCCTTGCCGGGGATTTCAACCATGCGGACCTCAAAACTGTCATGCCACAAATGCATCAGCATGTTGATTTCCCAACCAGGGGAAACAACATTTTGGACATGGTTTACACGACACACAAGGGAGCATACAAGGCTTCCCCCCTCCCCCACATAGGCCTCTCTGACCACATCTCTGTTGTGCTCAGACCGGCATACAGACCCCGTGTAAGGGTCTCCAGGCCGGCTCTGAAGCAGATCCAGGTGTGGCCAGAGGGGGCCTCGTCTGCACTACAGCACTGCCTCGGTACAACAGACTGGGCAGTGTTCAAACAGGCCGCCACATACAACAATCACACTGACATTGAGGAGTACGCAGACACTGTGACCTCCTACATCACCAAATGCATTGGTGATGTCACACACACAAAAACCATCACCACCAGGGCTAACCAGAAGCCATGGCTGACAGGGGAGGTTCACAGGCTGTTGAGAGCCAGGAACGCTGCCTTCAGAGCTGGGGATGTCCCCCATCTGAGGGCAGCAAGAGCCAACCTGTCCCGTGGAATCAGGAAAGCCAAACACAGATACACACAGAAAATAACCGGACACTTTAGAGATAGCAGGGACACACGGAGTCTGTGGCAGGGCATCCAGAACATCACGGACTACAAACCCTCGCCACAGACCTGTGACAATAATATCACCCTGCTCAACGACCTCAACAGCTTCTTTGCACGGTTTGAGGCAGGAAATGACACCCGGCCCCAAAAAACTCCACCACCTCCCCACGACCAGCCCCTGTGTGTGTCTGCAGCCAGCGTGAAGAGGACACTCTCCAGGATCAACACCCGCAAGGCTGCAGGCCCGGACAACATTCCTGGTCGTGTGTTGAAAGACTGTGCAGAGGAGCTCAAGGATGTCTTCACAGACATCTTTAATGCTTCTCTGAGCCAGGCTGTCGTTCCCTCCTGCTTCAAAACCACTACCATCGTTCCCGTGCCAAAGAAGCCCACTCCGGCCACTTTTAATGACTATCGCCCTGTTGCACTGACCCCCATCATCATGAAGTGCTTTGAACGGCTCGTCATGGCACACATCAAATCCATCCCCCCCCCACCCTAGACCCATACCAGTTTGCATACCGGGCCAACCGCTCTACCGAGGATGCAATCTGTTCTGCACTTCACCCGGCTCTCACCCACCTAGACAATAAAGACTCATATGTGAGAATGCTGTTCATAGATTTCAGTTCAGCATTCAACACTATAATCCCACAGCAGCTCATCACCAAACTGGACCACCTGGGGCTTCAGACCTCACTGTGGTCACTGTGGCTGCTGGACTTCCTCAGTGAGAGGCCACAGGCAGTGCGGGTCGGCAGAAACACCTCAAGCTGCATTAGACTGAGCACAGGAGCCCCCCAGGGCTGTGTGCTCAGTCCGATGCTCTTCACTCTGCTGACCCACGACTGCTCACCAGCGTTCAGCACCAATCACATAGTGAAGTTTGCGGACGATACGACTGTGGTGGGTCTCATCTCTAATAACGATGAGACAAACTACAGGAGTGAGGTGAGCCTTCTGACCCAGTGGTGCAGCAATAACAATCTCCTTCTTAATGTTGAAAAGACCAAGGAGATTGTTATTGACTTCCGGAGAGGCCCCACCCAGCACCCCCCACTGTCCATCAATGGTGCTGCTGTAGAGAGGGTGAGCAGCACCAAATTCCTGGGGGTGCACATCAGTGAGGACCTCTCCTGGACAGTGAATACTGTATCACTGGCAAAGAGGGCTCAGAAGCGCCTCTATTTCCTCCGCAAACTGAGGAGAGCTGGAGCCCCTCCACCCATTATGACCACCTTCTACCGAGGCACCATTGAGAGCGTCCTGACCAGCTGCATCACTGTGTGGTACGGGAGCTGCACTGAACAGGAAAGCCCTGCAGTGCATAGTGAATGCATCCATAACCTGTATTCCATAAAAACACATATCACTCTAGACACTTAAAAAAAAACTGCTGCTAAGGACGACTGTTGCACCTTTACATTTACTACTGGAATTGTACTCCTGTCGTACTGTTGTTTACTCCTGTTATTGTTACTACTGGAATTGTACTCCTGTCGTACTGTTGTTTACTCCTGTTGCACTAGAATTACTACTGTTGCACATTTATTTTTATTTTATCTTAACTCCAATGCACATTCTACTGCACATGACCAAGTCACTGCTGTATCTTCCATTGCACATTTTGATGCACACTGCACACTTTGGAAATCTGTATATAGTATAGTTTATTTATTATGTTGCACTGTTTTAAGATTTTAGATCGTAGACTTTAGTTTTAACTTTAGATCTCTGTCTTAGATAGTTTTTGTTGTTTTTGTCTTATATTGTATTTTGTACAGTGTCTTTTTGCACTTGACCAGAGAGAAACGAAATTTCGATTCACTGTTGAACATATGGCAGAATTGACAATAAAGCTGAAATTTGATCTTTGAGACCAGAGACCAGGTCCAGACCAGAGACCAGGTCCGGACCAGAGACCAGGTCCAGACCAGAGACCAGGTCCGGACCAGAGACCAGGTCCAGACCAGAGACCAGAGACCAGGTCCGGACCAGAGACCAGAGACCAGGTCCAGACCAGAGACCAGGTCCAGACCAGAGACCAGGTCCGGACCAGAGACCAGAGACCAGGTCCGGACCAGAGACCAGAGACCAGGTCCAGACCAGAGACCAGAGACCAGGTCCGGACCAGAGACCAGGTCCGGACCAGAGACCAGGTCCGGACCAGAGACCAGAGACCAGGTCCGGACCAGAGACCAGAGACCAGGTCCGGACCAGAGACCAGGTCCGGACCAGAGACCAGAGACCAGGTCTGGGTTTGGATCAGTGTCAGTGAGGGGAGGGTGGAGGAGGGAGGAGGGAGGGTGGAGGAGGGAGGGTGGAGGAGGGAGGGTGGAGGAGGGAGGGTGGAGGGGGGAGGGGGATGCCTGTTTCCACGGCGACCGCATCCTTCCTCTCTCGTCTCCTCTCTTCACTCCTCATTTGTCTCCTCTCCTCGTCACCTCGCTCTGCACGCGGATCTACTCTGGTCTAGTCCTGGTCTAGTCCTGGTCTAGTCCTGGTCTAGTCCCTGGTCTGGTCTTTGGTCCAGTCTCTGGTCCGGTCTCTGGTCTGGACTTGTCCGTCGCCATGGGAGACAAGGGAACGAGGTACGTCTCTGCTTCTGTCCATTTACTGATCACACTCTGAAAGATGGCTGCCACGAGACCTGGTTTAGACCTGGTTTAGTCCTGGTTTAGTCCTGGTTTAGTCCTGGTTTAGTCCTGGTTCTGACCTGGTTCAGACCTGGTTTAGACCTGGTTTAGACCTGGTTTAGACCTGGTTTAGACCTGGTTTAGTCCTGGTTCAGACCTGGTTTAGACCTGGTTTAGTCCTGGTTCAGACCTGGTTCAGACCTGGTTCAGACCTGGTTTAGACCTGGTTTAGACCTGGTTTAGACCTGGTTTAGACCTGGTTTAGTCCTGGTTTAGACCTGGTTTAGTCCTGGTTCAGACCTGGTTCAGACCTGGTTCAGACCTGGTTTAGACCTGGTTTAGTCCTGGTTCAGACCTGGTTTAGTCCTGGTTTAGACCTGGTTTAGTCCTGGTTTAGACCTGGTTTAGACCTGGTTTAGTCCTGGTTTAGTCCTGGTTTAGACCTGGTTTAGTCCTGGTTCAGACCTGGTTTAGACCTGGTTTAGACCTGGTTTAGTCCTGGTTTAGACCTGGTTTAGTCCTGGTTTAGACCTGGTTTAGACCTGGTTTAGTCCTGGTTTAGACCTGGTTTAGTCCTGGTTTAGTCCTGGTTTAGACCTGGTTTAGTCCTGGTTTAGACCTGGTTTAGTCCTGGTTTAGACCTGGTTTAGACCTGGTTTAGTCCTGGTTTAGACCTGGTTTAGTCCTGGTTTAGTCCTGGTTTAGACCTAGTTTAGTCCTGGTTTAGACCTGGTTTAGTCCTGGTTTAGACCTGGTTTAGACCTGGTTTAGACCTGGTTTAGACCTGGTTTAGACCTGGTTTAGTCCTGGTTTAGACCTGGTTTAGACCTGGTTTAGACCTGGTTTAGACCTGGTTTAGACCTGGTTTAGTCCTGGTTTAGACCTGGTTTAGACCTGGTTTAGACCTGGTTTAGTCCTGGTTTAGACCTGGTTTAGTCCTGGTTCAGATTAGGGTCTGGGTTCAGACCTGAGCAGTTCAGACGAGGTGTTTCCTGGTACACACTGACAGTACTACTAGTACTTACAGTAGTAGTAGTACTAGTACTTACAGTAGTAGTAGTACTAGTAGTACTTACAGTAGTAGTAGTACTAGTAGTACTTACAGTAGTAGTAGTAGTACTTACAGTAGTAGTAGTACTACTTACAGTAGTAGTAGTACTTACAGTAGTAGTAGTACTTACAGTAGTAGTAGTAGTACTTACAGTAGTAGTAGTACTAGTACTTACAGTAGTAGTAGTAGTACTTACAGTAATAGTAGTACTAGTACTTACAGTAGTAGTAGTAGTACTTACAGTAGTAGTAGTAGTACTTACAGTAGTAGTAGTAGTAGTACTTACAGTAGTAGTAGTAGTAGTAGTACTTACAGTAGTAGTAGTAGTACTTACAGTAACAGCAGCAGCACTTACAGCAGCAGCAGCAGCACCACAGCAGCAGCACTTACAGCAGCAGCAGCAGCAGCACTTACAGCAGCAGCAGCAGCACCTACAGCAGCAGCAGCACCACAGCAGCAGCAGCACCAGCACCTACAGCAGCAGCAGCACCTACAGCAGCAGCAGCACTTACAGCAGCAGCAGCAGCAGCACCCACAGCAGCAGCAGCAGCACCACAGCAGCAGCAGCAGCAGCACCCCTACAGCAGCAGCAGCAGCAGCAGCACTTACAGCAGCAGCAGCAGCACTTACAGCAGCAGTAGCACCAGCACCACAGCAGCAGCAGCAGCAGCACTTACAGCAGCAGCAGCAGCACCTACAGTAGCAGCAGCAGCAGCACTTACAGTAGTAGTAGTAGTACTTACAGTAGTAGTACTTACAGTAGTAGTAGTAGTACTTACAGTAGTAGTAGTAGTAGTACTTACAGTAGTAGTAGTAGTACTTACAGTAGTAGTAGTAGTAGTACTTACAGTAGTAGTAGTACTTACAGTAGTAGTAGTAGTAGTACTTACAGTAGTAGTAGTAGTAGTACTTACAGTAGTAGTAGTAGTACTTACAGTAGTAGTAGTAGTACTTACAGTAATAGTAGTAGTAGTACTTACAGTAGTAGTAGTAGTAGTACTTACAGTAGTAGTAGTAGTACTTACAGTAGTAGTAGTAGTACTTACAGTAGTAGTAGTACTAGTACTTACAGTAGTAGTAGTAGTAGTACTTACAGTAGTAGTAGTAGTACTTACAGTAGTAGTAGTAGTAGTACTTACAGTAGTAGTAGTAGTACTTACAGTAGTAGTACTTACAGTAGTAGTACTTACAGTAGTAGTACTTACAGTAGTAGTACTTACAGTAGTAGTACTTACAGTAGTAGTACTTACAGTAGTAGTAGTAGTACTTACAGTAGTAGTAGTAGTACTTACAGTAGTAGTAGTAGTAGTACTTACAGTAGTAGTACAAATGCAGGACTCTAGTGAAGAGGTTTCCTCAGATCGATTTCAGGAAACTCCAAACTCAGCAACATCTAGACCAGGACTAAACCAGGACTAAACCAGGACTAAACCTGGACTAAACCTGGACTAAACCTGAGAACTAAACCAGGACTAAACCAGGACTAAACCAGGACTAAACCTGGACTAAACCTGGACTAAACCTGGACTAAACCTGGACTAAACCTGGACTAAACCTGAGAACTAAACCAGGACTAAACCAGGACTAAACCTGAGAACTAAACCAGGACTAAACCTGAGAACTAAACCAGGACTAAACCAGGACTAAACCTGAGAACTAAACCAGGACTAAACCAGGATTAAACCAGGACTAAACCTGAGAACTAAACCAGGACTAAACCAGGATTAAACCAGGACTAAACCTGAGAACTAAACCAGGACTAAACCAGGACTAAACCTGGACTAAACCTGAGAACTAAACCAGGACTAAACCAGGATAAAACCAGGACTAAACCTGAGAACTAAACCAGGACTAAACCAGGATTAAACCAGGACTAAACCTGAGAACTAAACCAGGACTAAACCAGGACTAAACCAGGACTAAACCTGAGAACTAAACCAGGACTAAACCAGGACTAAACCAGGACTAAACCAGGACTAAACCTGAGAACTAAACCAGGACTAAACCAGGACTAAACCTGAGAACTAAACCAGGACTAAACCAGGACTAAACCTGGGAACTAAACCAGGACTAAACCAGGATTAAACCAGGACTAAACCTGAGAACTAAACCAGGACTAAACCAGGACTAAACCTGAGAACTAAACCAGGACTAAACCAGGACTAAACCAGGACTAAACCTGAGAACTAAACCAGGACTAAACCAGGACTAAACCAGGACTAAACCTGATAACTAAACCAGGACTAAACCAGGATTAAACCAGGACTAAACCTGGACTAAACCTGGACTAAACCTGGACTAAACCTGGACTAAACCTGAGAACTAAACCAGGACTAAACCAGGACTAAACCAGGACTAAACCTGGACTAAACCTGGACTAAACCTGGACTAAACCTGGACTAAACCTGAGAACTAAACCAGGACTAAACCAGGACTAAACCTGAGAACTAAACCAGGACTAAACCTGAGAACTAAACCAGGACTAAACCAGGACTAAACCTGAGAACTAAACCAGGACTAAACCAGGATAAAACCAGGACTAAACCTGAGAACTAAACCAGGACTAAACCAGGATTAAACCAGGACTAAACCTGAGAACTAAACCAGGACTAAACCAGGACTAAACCAGGACTAAACCTGAGAACTAAACCAGGACTAAACCAGGACTAAACCAGGACTAAACCAGGACTAAACCTGAGAACTAAACCAGGACTAAACCAGGACTAAACCTGAGAACTAAACCAGGACTAAACCAGGACTAAACCAGGACTAAACCTGAGAACTAAACCAGGACTAAACCAGGATTAAACCAGGACTAAACCTGGACTAAACCTGGACTAAACCTGGACTAAACCTGGACTAAACCTGGACTAAACCTGAGAACTAAACCAGGACTAAACCAGGACTAAACCTGAGAACTAAACCAGGACTAAACCTGAGAACTAAACCAGGACTAAACCAGGACTAAACCAGGATTAAACCAGGACTAAACCTGAGAACTAAACCAGGACTAAACCAGGATTAAACCAGGACTAAACCTGAGAACTAAACCAGGACTAAACCAGGACTAAACCTGGACTAAACCTGAGAACTAAACCAGGACTAAACCAGGATAAAACCAGGACTAAACCTGAGAACTAAACCAGGACTAAACCAGGATTAAACCAGGACTAAACCTGAGAACTAAACCAGGACTAAACCAGGACTAAACCAGGACTAAACCTGAGAACTAAACCAGGACTAAACCAGGACTAAACCAGGACTAAACCAGGACTAAACCTGAGAAATAAACCAGGACTAAACCAGGACTAAACCTGAGAACTAAACCAGGACTAAACCAGGACTAAACCTGGGAACTAAACCAGGACTAAACCAGGATTAAACCAGGACTAAACCTGAGAACTAAACCAGGACTAAACCAGGACTAAACCTGAGAACTAAACCAGGACTAAACCAGGACTAAACCAGGACTAAACCTGAGAACTAAACCAGGACTAAACCAGGACTAAACCAGGACTAAACCTGAGAACTAAACCAGGACTAAACCAGGATTAAACCAGGACTAAACCTGGACTAAACCTGGACTAAACCTGGACTAAACCTGGACTAAACCTGAGAACTAAACCAGGACTAAACCAGGACTAAACCAGGACTAAACCTGGACTAAACCTGGACTAAACCTGGACTAAACCTGGACTAAACCTGAGAACTAAACCAGGACTAAACCAGGACTAAACCTGAGAACTAAACCAGGACTAAACCTGAGAACTAAACCAGGACTAAACCAGGACTAAACCTGAGAACTAAACCAGGACTAAACCAGGATTAAACCAGGACTAAACCTGAGAACTAAACCAGGACTAAACCAGGATTAAACCAGGACTAAACCTGAGAACTAAACCAGGACTAAACCAGGACTAAACCTGGACTAAACCTGAGAACTAAACCAGGACTAAACCAGGATAAAACCAGGACTAAACCTGAGAACTAAACCAGGACTAAACCAGGATTAAACCAGGACTAAACCTGAGAACTAAACCAGGACTAAACCAGGACTAAACCAGGACTAAACCTGAGAACTAAACCAGGACTAAACCAGGACTAAACCAGGACTAAACCAGGACTAAACCTGAGAACTAAACCAGGACTAAACCAGGACTAAACCAGGACTAAACCAGGACTAAACCTGAGAACTAAACCAGGACTAAACCAGGACTAAACCAGGACTAAACCTGAGAACTAAACCAGGACTAAACCAGGATTAAACCAGGACTAAACCTGAGAACTAAACCAGGACTAAACCAGGATTAAACCAGGACTAAACCTGAGAACTAAACCAGGACTAAACCAGGATTAAACCAGGACTAAACCTGGACTAAACCTGAGAACTAAACCAGGACTAAACCAGGACTAAACCAGGACTAAACCTGGACTAAACCTGGACTAAACCTGGACTAAACCAGGACTAAACCAGGACTAAACCTGGGAACTAAACCAGGACTAAACCAGGATTAAACCAGGACTAAACCTGAGAACTAAACCAGGACTAAACCAGGACTAAACCAGGACTAAACCAGGACTAAACCAGGACTAAACCAGGACTAAACCTGAGAACTAAACCAGGACTAAACCAGGACTAAACCAGGACTAAACCTGAGAACTAAACCAGGACTAAACCAGGATTAAACCAGGACTAAACCTGAGAACTAAACCAGGACTAAACCAGGATTAAACCAGGACTAAACCTGAGAACTAAACCAGGACTAAACCAGGACTAAACCAGGACTAAACCTGGACTAAACCTGAGAACTAAACCAGGACTAAACCAGGACTAAACCAGGACTAAACCTGGACTAAACCTGGACTAAACCTGGACTAAACCTGGACTAAACCTGAGAACTAAACCAGGACTAAACCAGGACTAAACCTGAGAACTAAACCAGGACTAAACCTGAGAACTAAACCAGGACTAAACCAGGACTAAACCTGAGAACTAAACCAGGACTAAACCAGGATTAAACCAGGACTAAACCTGAGAACTAAACCAGGACTAAACCAGGATTAAACCAGGACTAAACCTGAGAACTAAACCAGGACTAAACCAGGACTAAACCTGGACTAAACCTGAGAACTAAACCAGGACTAAACCAGGATAAAACCAGGACTAAACCTGAGAACTAAACCAGGACTAAACCAGGATTAAACCAGGACTAAACCTGAGAACTAAACCAGGACTAAACCAGGACTAAACCAGGACTAAACCTGAGAACTAAACCAGGACTAAACCAGGACTAAACCAGGACTAAACCAGGACTAAACCTGAGAACTAAACCAGGACTAAACCAGGACTAAACCTGAGAACTAAACCAGGACTAAACCAGGATTAAACCAGGACTAAACCTGAGAACTAAACCAGGACTAAACCAGGACTAAACCAGGACTAAACCTGAGAACTAAACCAGGACTAAACCAGGACTAAACCAGGACTAAACCTGAGAACTAAACCAGGACTAAACCAGGACTAAACCAGGACTAAACCTGAGAACTAAACCAGGACTAAACCAGGATTAAACCAGGACTAAACCTGAGAACTAAACCAGGACTAAACCAGGACTAAACCAGGACTAAACCTGAGAACTAAACCAGGACTAAACCAGGATAAAACCAGGACTAAACCTGAGAACTAAACCAGGACTAAACCAGGATTAAACCAGGACTAAACCTGAGAACTAAACCAGGACTAAACCAGGACTAAACCAGGACTAAACCTGAGAACTAAACCAGGACTAAACCAGGACTAAACCTGAGAACTAAACCAGGACTAAACCAGGACTAAACCAGGACTAAACCTGAGAACTAAACCAGGACTAAACCAGGACTAAACCTGGACTAAACCTGGACTAAACCAGGACTAAACCTGAGAACTAAACCAGGACTAAACCAGGACTAAATCAGGACTAAACCTGAGAACTAAACCAGGACTAAACCAGGACTAAACCTGGACTAAACCTGAGAACTAAACCAGGACTAAACCAGGACTACACCAGGACTAAACCTGAGAACTAAACCAGGACTAAACCAGGATTAAACCAGGACTAAACCTGAGAACTAAACCAGGACTAAACCAGGACTAAACCTGGACTAAACCTGAGAACTAAACCAGGACTAAACCAGGACTAAACCAGGACTAAACCTGAGAACTAAACCAGGACTAAACCAGGACTAAACCAGGACTAAACCAAGACTAAATCAGGTCTAAACCAGGACTAAACCAGGACTAAACCAGGTCTAAACCAGGACTAAACCAGGATTAAACCAAGACTAAACCAAGACTAAACCAGGACTAAACCTGAGAACTAAACCTGAGAACTAAACCAGGACTAACCCAGGACTAAACCAGGATTAAACCTGGACTTAACCTGAGAACTCAACCAGGATTAAACCAGGACTAAACCAAGACTAAACCAGGACTAAACCAGGACTAAACCAGGACTAAACCAGGACTAAACCTGAGAACTAAACCAGGACTAAACCAGGACTAAACCAGGACTAAACCTGAGAACTAAACCAGGACTAAACCAGGACTAAACCAGGACTAAACCTGAGAACTAAACCAGGACTAAACCAGGACTAAACCAGGACTAAACCTGAGAACTAAACCAGGACTAAACCAGGACTAAACCAGGACTAAACCTGAGAACTAAACCAGGACTAAACCAGGACTAAACCTGAGAACTAAACCAGGACTAAACCAGGATTAAACCAGGACTAAACCTGAGAACTAAACCAGGACTAAACCAGGACTAAACCAGGACTAAACCTGAGAACTAAACCAGGACTAACCCAGGACTAAACCAGGATTAAACCTGGACTTAACCTGAGAACTCAACCAGGATTAAACCAGGACTAAACCAAGACTAAACCAGGACTAAACCAGGACTAAACTAAGACTAAACCAAAACTAAATCAGGTCTAAACCAGGACTAAACCAGGACTAAACCTGGACTAAACCTGAGAACTAAACCAGGACTAAACCTGAGAACTAAACCAGGATTAAACCAAGACTAAACCAAGACTAAACCAGGTCTAAACCAGGACTAAACCAAGACTAAATCAGGTCTAAACCTGAGAACTAAACCAGGATTAAACCAAGACTAAACCAAGACTAAACCAGGACTAAACCAAGACTAAACCAGGACTAAACCAGGACTAAACTAAGACTAAACCAAGACTAAACCAAGAGTAAACCAGGACTAAACCAGGACTAAACTAAGACTAAACCAAGACTAAATCAGGTCTAAACCAGGACTAAACCAGGACTAAACCTGGACTAAACCTGAGAACTAAACCAGGACTAAACCTGAGAACTAAACCAGGATTAAACCAAGACTTAACCAGGACTAAACCAGGACTAAACCAGGACTAAACCTGGACTAAACCTGAGAACTAAACCAGGACTAACCCAGGACTAAACCAGGATTAAACCAGGACTAAACCAAGACTAAACCAGGACTAAACCTGAGAACTAGACCTGAGAACTAAACCAGGATTAAACCAAGACTAAACCAAGACTAAACCAGGACTAAACCTGAGAACTAAACCAGGACTAACCCAGGACTAAACCAGGATTAAACCAGGACTAAACCTGAGAACTAAACCTGAGAACTAAACCAGGATTAAACCAAGACTAAACCAGGTCTAAACCAGGACTAAACCAGGTCTAAACCAGGACTAAACCAGGACTAAACCAAGACTAAACCAAGACTAAATCAGGTCTAAACCAGGACTAAACCTGGACTAAACCAGGACTAAACCTGGACTAAACCTGGACTAAACCTGAGAACTAAACCAGGACTAAACCAGGACTAAACCTGAGAACTAAACCAGGATTAAACCAAGACTAAACCAAGACTAAACCAGGACTAAACCAAGACTAAATCAGGTCTAAACCAGGACTAAACCAGGACTAAACCTGGACTAAACCTGAGAACTAAACCAGGACTAAACCAGGACTAAACCAGGACTAAACCAGGACTAAACCTGAGAACTAAACCAGGACTAAACCAGGATTAAACCAGGACTAAACCTGAGAACTAAACCAAGACTAAACCAGGACTAAACCAGGACTAAACCTGAGAACTAAACCAGGATTAAACCAAGACTAAACCAGGACTAAACCAGGACTAAACCTGAGAACTAAACCAGGATTAAACCAGGACTAATCCAGGACTAAACCAGGACTAAACCAGGACTAAACCTGAGAACTAAACCAGGATTAAACCAGGACTAAACCAGGACTAAACCAGGACTAAACCTGAGAACTAAACCAGGACTAAACCAGGATTAAACCAGGACTAAACCAGGACTAAACCTGAGAACTAAACCAGGACTAAACCAGGTCTAAACCAGGACTAAACCAGGACTAAACATGAGAACTAAACCAGGACTAAACCAGGTCTAAACCAGGACTAAACCAGGACTAAACCAGGTCTAAACCAGGACTGAACCGGAACAAAACCAGGACTGAAACTGGAGTAAACCAGGTCTTGTTCCTTGTTTAGTCCTGGTTTAGTCCTGGTTTAGTCCTGGTTTAGTCCTGGTTTAGTCCCGGTCTTGGTCCTGTCAGACTCATTATATTTTCATGTGCATTAGTGAAACAGGAAACGGCCTCAGGTTCGATCAGATTTTTCACAGATTTACGACGATGTGAAAACCACAAGAAAGCCTGGGGTTAGACCTGGTTTAGTCCTGGTTTAAACCAGGTTAAACCTGGTTTAAACCAGGACTAAACCAGGACTAAACCTGAGAACTAAACCAGGACTAAACCTAAGAACTAAACCTAAGAACTAAACCAGGACTAAACCAGGACTAAACCTGAGAACTAAACCAGGACTAAACCAGGACTAAACCAGGACTAAACCAGGACTAAACCAGGACTAAACCTGAGAACTAAACCAGGACTAAATCTAAGAACTAAACCTAAGAACTAAACCAGGACTAAACCAGGACTAAACCAGGACTAAACCAGGACTAAACCAGGACTAAACCTGAGAACTAAACCAGGACTAAACCTGAGAACTAAACCAGGACTAAACCAGGACTAAACCTAAGAACTAAACCAGGACTAAACCAGCACTAAACCAGGATTAAACCAGGACTAAACCAGGACTAAACCAGGATTAAACCAGGACTAAACCTGAGAACTAAACCAGGACTAAACCAGGACTAAACCTAAGAACTAAACCAGGACTAAACCAGGACTAAACCAGGATTAAACCAGGACTAAACCTAAGAACTAAACCAGGACTAAACCAGGACTAAACCAGGACTAAACCAGGACTAAACCTGGACTAAACCAGGACTAAACCTGGCCTCAGTCTCTGACTCTTGAACTCTTTGTGTTCCAGAGTTTTCAAAAAGGCCAGTCCCAACGGAAAGGTACGCCTCCTCTGATTGGCTCATTCTGACCTCTGCTCTCCTGTGATTGGCCGACTCTCCTCAGTCTCACACTGTCTTCTGATTGGCTGTCTCTTCTCTTTCTCTTCTTCTGTAATTGGTTGTTTCCTTTTTGATTGTTTTGTTTCCTTTCTTCCTGTCCTCTGATTGGCCGGGTGTCTGGTTCCTGCCCTCTGATTGGCCGGGTGTCTGGTTCCTGTCCTCTGATTGGCCGGGTGTCTGGTTCCTGTCCTCTGATTGGCCGGGTGTCTGATTGGCCGGGTGTCTGGTTCCTGTCTTCTGATTGGCCGGGTGTCTGATTGGCCGGGTGTCTGGTTCCTGCCCTCTGATTGGCCGGGTGTCTGATTGGCCGGGTGTCTGGTTCCTGCCCTCTGATTGGCCGGGTGTCTGATTGGCCGGGTGTCTGGTTCCTGCCCTCTGATTGGCCGGGTGTCTGATTGGCCGGGTGTCTGGTTCCTGCCCTCTGATTGGCCGGGTGTCTGATTGGCCGGGTGTCTGGTTCCTGCCCTCTGATTGGCCGGGTGTCTGATTGGCCGGGTGTCTGGTTCCTGTCCTCTGATTGGCCGGGTGTCTGGTTCCTGTCCTCTGATTGGCCGGGTGTCTGGTTCCTGCCCTCTGATTGGCCGGGTGTCTGGTTCCTGTCCTCTGATTGGCCGGGTGTCTGATTGGCCGGGTGTCTGGTTCCTGTCCTCTGATTGGCCGGGTGTCTGGTTCCTGTCCTCTGATTGGCCGGGTGTCTGGTTCCTGTCCTCTGATTGGCCGGGTGTCTGATTGGCCGGGTGTCTGGTTCCTGCCCTCTGATTGGCCGGGTGTCTGGTTCCTGCCCTCTGATTGGCCGGGTGTCTGGTTCCTGCCCTCTGATTGGCCGGGTGTCTGGTTCCTGCCCTCTGATTGGCCGGGTGTCTGGTTCCTGTCCTCTGATTGGCCGGGTGTCTGATTGGCCGGGTGTCTGGTTCCTGCCCTCTGATTGGCCGGGTGTCTGGTTCCTGTCCTCTGATTGGCCGGGTGTCTGATTGGCCGGGTGTCTGGTTCCTGTCCTCTGATTGGCCGGGTGTCTGGTTCCTGTCCTCTGATTGGCCGGGTGTCTGGTTCCTGCCCTCTGATTGGCCGGGTGTCTGGTTCCTGCCCTCTGATTGGCCGTGCCGGGTCAGCTGACGGTGTACTTGGGGAAGCGGGACTTCGTGGACCAGGTGGACCAGGTGGAACCCGTTGGTAAAAACATCAATAATAATAATATAATATCAATAATAATCAATTCAAATCCTGAAAATGTGATTCCTGTTTCAGACGGAGTCGTATTGATCGATCCCGAATATCTGAAGGAGAGAAAAGGTGAGAGGAGGAGGAGGAGGAGGAGAGGAGGACGAGAGGAGGAGGAGAGGAGGAGGAGGACGAGAGGAGGAGGAGGAGGAGAGGAAGAGGAGGAGGAGAGGAGGACAAGAGGAGGAGGAGGAGAGGAGGAGGAGGAGAGAAGGAGAAGAGGAGGAGAGGAAGAGGAGGAGGAGAGGAAGAGGAGGAGGAGAGGAGGACAAGAGGAGGAGGAGGAGGAGGAGAGAAGGAGAAGAGGAGGAGGAGAGAAGGAGAAGAGGAGGAGGAGGGGAGGAGGAGGAGAGGAGGAGGAGGAGAGAAGGAGAAGAGGAGGAGGAGGAGAAGAGGAGGAGGAGAGGATGAGAGGAGGAGGAGGAGAGGAGGACAAGAGGAGGAGGAGAGAAGGAGAGGAGGAGGAGGAGAGGAGGACGAGAGGAGGCGGAGAGGAGGAGAGAAGGAGAAGAGGAGGAGGAGAGGAGTAGGGGAGGAGGAGGAGAGGAGGAGGAGGAGGAGGAGGAGGAGAGGACGAGAGGAGGAAGAGGAGAGAAGGAGAAGAGGAGGAGGAGGAGGAGAGGAAGAGGAGGAGGAGAGGAAGAGGAGGAGGAGAGGAGGACAAGAGGAGGAGGAGGAGAGGAGGAGGAGGAGGAGAGAAGGAGAAGAGGAGGAGGAGAGAAGGAGAAGAGGAGGAGGAGGGGAGGAGGAGGAGAGGAGGAGGAGGAGAGAAGGAGAAGAGGAGGAGGAGGAGAAGAGGAGGAGGAGAGGATGAGAGGAGGAGGAGGAGAGGAGGACAAGAGGAGGAGGAGAGAAGGAGAGGAGGAGGAGGAGAGGAGGACGAGAGGAGGCGGAGAGGAGGAGAGAAGGAGAAGAGGAGGAGGAGAGGAGTAGGGGAGGAGGAGGAGAGGAGGAGGAGGAGGAGGAGGAGAGGACGAGAGGAGGAAGAGGAGAGAAGGAGAAGAGGAGGAGGAGGAGGAGAGGAGGACGAGAGGAGGCGGAGAGGAGGAGAGAAGGAGAAGAGGAGGAGGAGAGGAGTAGGAGAGGAGGAGGAGGAGGAGGAGGAGAGGACGAGAGGAGGAAGAGGAGAGAAGGAGAAGAGGAGGAGGAGAGGAGTAGGGGAGGAGGAGGAGAGGAGAGGAGGAGGAGGAGGAGAGGACGAGAGGAGGAAGAGGAGAGAAGGAGAAGAGGAGGAGGAGGAGGAGAGGAGGAGGAGATGATGCAGAGGAGTGACCGTTGACCTCTCGTCTGTCCAGTCTTCGTGTCTCTGACCTGTGCGTTTCGTTACGGCCGTGAGGATCTGGATGTTCTGGGGCTGACGTTCCGTAAAGACCTGTTCGTGGCCAGTCTCCAGGTGTTCCCCGAGGAGAACCCCGAGAAGACCCCACAGGAGACCCCACAGGAGAACCCGCAGAACCCAGAGGAGAACCCGCAGAACCCAGAGGAAAACCTGCAGAACCCAGAGAGCCGTGAAGAACGACGCCCTTTGACCAGACTCCAGGAGAGACTCATCAAGAAGCTGGGAGAGCACGCACACCCCTTCACCTTCCAGGTACTCCCACCGCACACCCCTTCACCTTCCAGGTACTCCCACCGGACACCCCTTCACCTTCCAGGTACTCCCACCGGACACCCCTTCACCTTCCAGGTACTCCCACCGGACACCCCTTCACCTTCCAGGTACTCCCACCGCACACCCCTTCACCTTCCAGTCATAGTCATAGTTTGCTTTATTGTCAAAAAACCATATGTACATATACATAGAGTGAATTCGAAATTTCGTTTCCCGCTAACCAGGCAGGACAGTGATAGAGCGGCTAGGGGAGGGGCCACGTACATGTGCGCACCGCCGACTCGGAGATGCAGAGTGGAAAAGATGCAATACAATCAATACAATTATACACAACATGTAATGACAGAAAACAACTGGACAGGTAACATACAGTGTTTTTTTCTTTGGGAACAAGAAGGAAGGGTGTGGGGGGATCAGATCAGAAATCAATGAAATTGATTGAACCAAGAGCAGAGAGCAAACCTTTCTAAAAGACAGAGAAACATTTTACTTAATCATGTCAGTGTGAATAGTCCAAATAGTGTGCGCCATGTTTTTGTAGAGTTCATGATAACAAAACCACATCTGTGGCCTTGGAGTGTTCTTGCAGGGAGGCGAAGTCTAAACACAGAGAACTGTTGGAGCCAAAGATTTTTGCAGGAGACAGATTTAAAGGGCATTAATTTAACATGATGAAATACATTTTTAGAGACCCAGGTGAACAATTTAGATTGAGCTTGGGTTTTGCCAGACCCCCATCTTCATATCGCCATGAAGATTCATGAGAGATCTCATTAGTTCCTCTTGGCGCACAGACTGCGCTGCGTTGGCTTTACACAGTTCTGTCACCATGCTCGTGATGATATCCAAACGTCGAGATGTTTCCTTCGGTTGAAACCCTTCCAAAAGGTCCTCAACCTGTCCCACTTTCTGATGTAATCCTTTCACGAGATCTCCCACGGCTTCACAGTGGCTCGAAATTTCTGCAGACAGCTTGGGGGACTCTTTACTTGCTGCCAGCTTACAAATTTTGCGATAGATCATGGACAATCCCAGGCCAATTAACAGATGTCCAGCTATCAGAAATCCAAATACGTAAATATCCTCCACATCCTCCAGGTACATTGGTGCCAAACATACGACTTGCCACACACGATACGAGTCCCTCACATATCCAGCAGCAAAAGTACTATCCGGACACACCGCTTCTCCCGGAGCGGCACTCCTCCGTGAAAAAAGAGTATCAATTTTGCTGAGGGTCCAGCTGATCACATCCATATTTTAGAAATTTGGAAAATCTGCTACAAAAGGGAGAAAATGAGGAAAACAGAGAGGCACATACACAACAGAGCAGGAGATAAGGAGGAAGAGACCGACATCTGCACTCTCACAAGGCTAGCGAGAAAGAAGGAAGGCTAGCGAGAGGCTAGCGAGTACTCGCACGCACACCCCTTCACCTTCCAGATACTCCCACCGGACACAGCCTTTGTGAAGATCTGTCAAGTGTGTGGTCCTGGTCCTGGTCTGGTCCTGGTCCTGGTCTGGTCCTGGTCCTGGTCTGGTCCTGGTCTGGTCCTGGTCTGGTCCTTGTGTTGACTCTTTCTGGTTTTCAGATCCCTCTGAACCTGCCGTGTTCCGTCACTCTGCAGCCGGGACCCGAGGACACAGGGAAGGTACGTCTGTAGACCTGGTTTAGTCCTGGTTTAGTCCTGGTTTAGACCTGGTTTAGTCCTGGTTTAGTCCTGGTTTAGACCTGGTTTAGACCTGGTTTGGTCCTGGTTTAGTCCTGGTTTAGTCCTGGTTTAGACCTGGTTTAGACCTGGTTTGGTCTTGGTTTAGTCCTGGTTTAGACCTGGTTCAGTCCTGGTTTAGTCCTGGTTTAGTCCTGATTTAGACCTGGTTTAGACCTGGTTTGGTCTTGGTTTAGTCCTGGTTTAGACCTGGTTTAGTCCTGGTTTAGACCTGGTTTAGTCCTGGTTTAGACCTGCTTTTTGTCTGGTTTTGTTTCAGGCCTGTGGTGTGGACTTTGAGGTGAAGGCATTTTGTGCAGAAAATCCGGAGGAGAAGATCCATAAACGGTAAGTCCACTGAACCTGATCAGGACCGGACTCTGGTCCCTGGTCTAAACCCTAGTCTAACCTCTGTCTCTGGTCTCTGGACTCTGGACTCTGGTCTGGTCTCTGGTCTCTGGTCTGGTCTCTGGTCTCTGGTCTGGTCTCTGGTCTCTGGTCTGGTCTCTGGTCTGGTCTCTGGTCTCTGGTCTCTGGTCTGGTCTCTGGTCTGGTCTCTGGTCTCTGGTCTGGTCTCTGGTCTCTGGTCTGGTCTCTGGTCTGGTCTCTGGTCTCTGGTCTGGTCTCTGGTCTGGTCTCTGGTCTCTGGTCTGGTCTTTGCTCTAAACCTGGTCTTGATCTTGGTCTCAGGAACTCTGTTCGCCTCGTGATCCGTAAGGTCCAGTACGCTCCGGAGAAACCAGGACCTCAGCCCTCGGCCGAGACAACCCGCCTGTTCCTCATGTCGGACAAACCCCTGCACCTGGAGGCCTCTCTGGACAAGCAGGTACTCCCCAGACTCCTCTGGCCCCTCCGTCAGGTACTCCTTAGACAGGTGCTCCCTGCCCCATAGCCCAGGTCCTGCCCCATGTTCTTCTGATGTTCTTCTGATGTTCTTCTGATGTTCTTGTGATGTTCTTGTGATGTTCTTCTGATGTTCTTGTGATGTTCTTGTGATGTTCTTGTGATGTTCTTGTGATGTTCTTCTGATGTTCTTGTGATGTTCTTGTGATGTTCTTGTGATGTTCTTGTGATGTTCTTCTGATGTTCTTCTGATGTTCTTGTGATGTTCTTGTGATGTTCTTGTGATGTTCTTCTGATGTTCTTGTGATGTTCTTGTGATGTTCTTGTGATGTTCTTCTGATGTTCTTGTGATGTTCTTGTGATGTTCTTCTGATGTTCTTGTGATGTTCTTGTGATGTTCTTCTGATGTTCTTCTGATGTTCTTGTGATGTTCTTGTGATGTTCTTGTGATGTTCTTCTGATGTTCTTGTGATGTTCTTCTGATGTTCTTGTGATGTTCTTGTGATGTTCTTCTGATGTTCTTGTGATGTTCTTCTGATGTTCTTCTGATGTTCTTGTGATGCTGTGATGTTCCTCAGGTTTATTATCACGGGGAACCCATCAGTGTGAATGTCCATGTGACCAACAACACTAACAAGACTGTGAGGAGGATGAAGATCTCAGGTCAGTACTAAACTAGGCCTAAACCAGAACTAAACCAGGACTAAACCAGGTCTAACCCAGTCTGTTTGGTGTTGGCAGTGCGGCAGTTCGCAGACATCTGTTTGTTCAACACGGCTCAGTACAAGTGTCCTGTGGCCTCAGAGGAGACCGAGTGAGTGTGGGAGGGCATCTGACACACGGGGAGGGCATCTGACACACGGGGAGGGCATCTGACACACGGGGAGGGCATCTGACACTCGGATCAAGTTCTGTGTGTGTGTGCTCCTGATGTACTTCTTGTATATGGATGTATGACTCGGTGTATGACTCGGTGTATGACTCGGTGTATGTTTGTTTATTTCAGTGACTCGGTGTATGACTCGGTGTATGTTTGTGTATTTCAGTGACTCGGTGTATGACTCGGTGTATGACTCGGTGTATGACTCGGTGTATGACTCGGTGTATGTTTGTGTATTTCAGTGACTCGGTGTATGACTCGGTGTATGTTTGTGTATTTCAGTGACTCGGTGTATGACTCGGTGTATGACTCGGTGTATGTTTGTGTATTTCAGTGACTCGGTGTATGACTCGGTGTATGTTTGTTTATTTCAGTGACTCGGTGTATGACTCGGTGTATGACTCGGTGTATGTTTGTGTATTTCAGTGACTCGGTGTATGACTCGGTGTATGTTTGTGTATTTCAGTGACTCGGTGTATGACTCGGTGTATGACTCAGTGTATGTTTGTGTATTTCAGTGACTCGGTGTATGACTCGGTGTATGACTCAGTGTATGTTTGTGTATTTCAGTGACTCGGTGTATGACTCGGTGTATGACTTGGTGTATGTTTGTTTATTTCAGTGACTCGGGGTATGACTCGGTGTATGACTCAGTGTATGTTTGTGTATTTCAGTGACTCGGGGTATGACTCGGTGTATGACTTGGTGTATGTTTGTTTATTTCAGTGACTCGGGGTATGACTCGGTGTATGACTCAGTGTATGTTTGTGTATTTCAGTGACTCGGGGTATGACTCGGTGTATGACTCAGTGTATGTTTGTGTATTTCAGTGACTCGGGGTATGACTCGGTGTATGACTTGGTGTATGTTTGTGTATTTCAGTGACTCGGGGTATGACTCGGTGTATGACTTGGTGTATGTTTGTTTATTTCAGTGACTCGGGGTATGACTCGGTGTATGACTCAGTGTATGTTTGTGTATTTCAGTGACTCGGGGTATGACTCGGTATATGACTCGGTGTATGACTCGGTGTATGTTTGTGTATTTCAGTGACTCGGTGTATGACTCGGTGTATGACTCAGTGTATGTTTGTGTATTTCAGTGACTCGGTGTATGACTCGGTGTATGACTCAGTGTATGTTTGTGTATTTCAGTGACTCGGTGTATGACTCGGTGTATGTTTGTTTATTTCAGTGACTCGGTGTATGACTCGGTGTATGTTTGTTTATTTCAGTGACTCGGTGTATGACTCGGTGTATGACTCGGTGTATGTTTGTTTATTTCAGTGACTCGGTGTATGACTCGGTGTATGTTTGTTTATTTCAGTGACTCGGTGTATGACTCGGTGTATGTTTGTTTATTTCAGTGACTCGGTGGTTGACTCGGTGTATGTTTGTTTATTTCAGTGACTCGGTGGCTCCGAGTTCGACTTTGTGTAAAGTTTTTACTCTGACGCCGTTTTTGGCGAATAACCGCGAGAAACGCGGCCTCGCCCTCGACGGAAAACTCCGGCATGAAGACACCAACCTGGCCTCAAGTACTCTGTCAGTACTACTTCTGATACTACTACTACTGCATTTGCAGATTGTACTGCATAAGTACTATAGTACTAGTACTTCACTGAGCTGTGCTGTTGCAGATTGCGAGACGGGGCCAACAAAGAGATCCTGGGAATCATTGTGTCGTACAGAGTCAAAGTGAAGCTCATCGTGTCCAGAGGAGGGTGAGTACTGCAAATACTACTACTGCAAATACTACTACTACTGCTGCAAATACTACTACTACTACTGCAAATACTACTACTGCAAATACTACTACTGCAAATACTACTGCAAATACTACTACTACTGCAAATACTATTAGTTCCCATATTACTTCTCGTACTGCAGTCCTTTGTGTAATTCGTGTGTACTTCATGTGTACTTCATGTGTTCTTTATGTGTACTTTGTGTACTTCATGTGTACTTTGTGTACTTTGTGTACTTCATGTGCACTTTGTGTACTTTGTGTACTTCATGTGTACTTCATGTACTTCATGTGTACTTCATGTGTACTTCATGTACTTTGTGTGTACTTCATGTGTACTTCGTGTACTTCATGTGTACTTCGTGTGCACTTCATGTGTACTTCGTGTGCACTTCATGTGTACTTGGTGTACTTCATGCGTATTTCATGTGTACTTCATGTACTTCATGTGTACTTCATATATACTTCGTGTGTACTTCATGTGTACTTCATATGTACTTCATGTGTACTTCATGTACTTCATGTGTACTTTGTGTACTTCATGTTTATTTTGTGTACTTCATATGTACTTCATGTGTACTTCCTGTACTTCATGTGTACTTCATGTGTACTTCATGTCTACTTCCTGTACTTCATGTGTACTTCCTGTACTTCATGTGTACTTCATGTGTACTTCATGTGTACTTCATGTCTACTTCCTGTACTTCATGTGTACTTCGTGTACTTCATGTGTACTTCCTGTACTTCATTTGTACTTCGTGTACTTCATGTGTACTTTGTGTACTTCATATGTACTTCATATGTACTTCATGTGTACTTCATGTGTACTTCATGTACTTCATGTGTACTTTGTGTACTTCATGTGTACTTCATGTGTACTTCATGTGTACTTCATGTACTTCATGTGTACTTTGTGTACTTCATGTTTATTTTGTGTACTTCATGTGTACTTCATGTGTACTGTGGTGTGTTTCAGGTTGCTCGGAGATTTGGCTGCCAGGTAAAACATTTTTATTCTTAAATATTTTTAATATTCAAATGTTTCTTTAAAGTGACACTTGAAGATCCGTGCATGTTTGAGTCATCTAGTGATCTCTTCCGGGCCCCATTCAAACCTTCCGTAGTCAGCAGTACGAGTCTGTACGAGGCTCCGCCCCCAAGCTCCACAGTATGAGTCTGTACGAGGCTCCGCCCCCAGGCTCCACAGTACGAGTCTGTACGAGGCTCCGCCCCCAGGCTCCACAGTACGAGTCTGTACGAGGCTCCGCCCCCAGGCTCCACAGTATGAGTCTGTACGAGGCTCCGCCCCCAGGCTCCACAGTATGAGTCTGTACGAGGCTCCGCCCCCAGGCTCCACAGTACGAGTCTGTACGAGGCTCCGCCCCCAGGCTCCACAGTACGAGTCTGTACGAGGCTCCGCCCCCAGGCTCCATAAATCTACAAAAACAAAACTGATGCAGGAGGTTCTGAAGGGGGAGGGGGTTAGCACAGGGAGGGGAGACTGTCAAAAACAAAAGTGAAACATGTGAATGTTTTGTTTTGTGTGAATACAGAATTTTCAAAACAGTAAAAGGAACACGGTGCGACAGTGAACACCCCAGAGGAGTATAAGACTCACTCTTTAAATTTTGTAGTTTTAATTTAATTTTCCCCTTTATTTTTTTATTTATTTTTCAGTGTTTAAAGTCACCTTTAAAATGTAATTGAAAGTGTCATTTAAAGTGTTGTTTAAAGTGTCATTTAAAGTGTCGTTTAAAGTGTTGTTTAAAATGTTGTTTAAAGTGTCTAAAATGTTGTTTAAAGTCACGTTTAAAGTGTTGTTTAAAGTCCCGTTTAAAGTGTCGTTTAAAGTGCTGTTTAAAGTGTCGTTTAAAGTGTTGTTTAAAGTGTCATTTAAAGTGTCGTTTAAAGTGTTGTTTAAAGTGTCATTTAAAGTGTCGTTTAAAGTAACGTTTAAAGTGTCATTTAAAGTGTCGTTTAAAGTGTCATTTAAAGTGTCGTTTAAAGTCCCGTTTAAAGTGTCGTTTAAAGTGCTGTTTAAAGTGTCATTTAAAGTGTCGTTTAAAGTCCCGTTTAAAGTGTTGTTTAAAGTCCCGTTTAAAGTGTCGTTTAAAGTGCTGTTTAAAGTGTTGTTTAAAGTGTTGTTTAAAGTGTCATTTAAAGTGTCGTTTAAAGTGTTGTTTAAAGTGTCATTTAAAGTGTCGTTTAAAGTAACGTTTAAAGTGTCATTTAAAGTGTTGTTTAAAGTCCCGTTTAAAGTGTTGTTTAAAGTCCCGTTTAAAGTGTCGTTTAAAGTGTCATTTAAAGTCCCGTTTAAAGTGTCGTTTAAAGTCCTGTTTAAAGTGTCGTTTAAAGTGTTGTTTAAAGTGTCGTTTAAAGTGTCATTTAAAGTGTCGTTTAAAGTAACGTTTAAAGTGTCATTTAAAGTGTCGTTTAAAGTCCTGTTTAAAGTGTTGTTTAAAGTCCCGTTTAAAGTGTCGTTTAAAGTGTTGTTTAAAGTGTCATTTAAAGTGTCGTTTAAAGTGTTGTTTAAAGTGTCATTTAAAGTGTCGTTTAAAGTAACGTTTAAAGTGTCATTTAAAGTGTCGTTTAAAGTCCCGTTTAAAGTGTTGTTTAAAGTCCCGTTTAAAGTGTCGTTTAAAGTGTCATTTAAAGTCCCGTTTAAAGTGTCGTTTAAAGTCCCGTTTAAAGTGTCGTTTAAAGTGTTGTTTAAAGTGTCGTTTAAAGTGTCATTTAAAGTGTCGTTTAAAGTAACGTTTAAAGTGTCATTTAAAGTGTCGTTTAAAGTCCCGTTTAAAGTGTTGTTTAAAGTCCCGTTTAAAGTGTCGTTTAAAGTGTTGTTTAAAGTGTCATTTAACGTCACGTTTAGTGTCGTTTAAAGTGTCGTTTAAAGTGTCTAAAATGTTGTTTAAAGTCACGTTTAAAGTGTTGTTTAAAGTGTTGTTTAAAGTGTCATTTAAAGTGTCATTCAACGTCACATTTAGTGTCGTTTAAAGTGTTGTTTAAAGTGTCGTTTAAAGTGCTGTTTAAAGTGTCGTTTAAAGTGTTGTTTAAAGTGTCATTTAAAGTGTCGTTTAAAGTGTCGTTTAAAGTAACATTTAAAGTGTCATTTAACGTCACATTTAGTGTCGTTTAAAGTGTCATTTAAAGTGTCGTTTAAAGTCACGTTTAAAGTGTTGTTTAAAGTCACGTTTAAAGTGTCATTTACAGTGTCATTTAAAGTGTTGTTTAAAGTCACGTTTAAAGTGTCCTTTAAAGTCACGTTTAAAGTGTCGTTTACAGTGTCATTTAAAGTCACGTTTAAAGTGTCATTTAAAGTGTCATTTAAAGTGTCGTTTAAAGTGTTTAAAATGTTTAAAGTCACGTTTAAAGTGTCCTTTAAAGTCACATTTAAAGTGTCATTTAAAGTGTCATTTAAAGTGTCGTTTAAAGTGTCATTTAAAGTGTCGTTTAAAGTGTCATTTAAAGTGTCTAAATTGTTGTTTAAAGTCACGTTTAAAGTGTCCTTTAAAGTCACATTTAAAGTGTTGTTTAAAGTGTTGTTTAAAGTCCCGTTTAAAGTGCCGTTTAAAGTGTCGTTTAAAGTCCCATTTAAAGTGTCATTTAAAGTGTCGTTTAAAGTCCCGTTTAAAGTGTCGTTTAAAGTGTCGTTTAAAGTGTCGTTTAAAGTCCCGTTTAAAGTGTCATTTAAAGTCCCGTTTAAAGTGTCATTTAAAGTGTTGTTTAAAGTGTCGTTTAAAGTCCCGTTTAAAGTGTCATTTAAAGTGTCGTTTAAAGTCCCGTTTAAAGTGTCATTTAAAGTGTCGTTTAAAGTGTCGTTTAAAGTCCCGTTTAAAGTGTCGTTTAAAGTCCCGTTTAAAGTGTCATTTAAAGTGTCGTTTAAAGTGTCGTTTAAAGTCCCGTTTAAAGTGTCATTTAAAGTGTCATTTAAAGTGTCGTTTAAAGTGTTGTTTAAAGTCCCGTTTAAAGTGTCATTTAAAGTGTTGTTTAAAGTCCCGTTTAAAGTGTCGTTTAAAGTGTCATTTAAAGTCCCGTTTAAAGTGTCGTTTAAAGTCCCGTTTAAAGTGTCGTTTAAAGTGTTGTTTAAAGTGTTGTTTAAAGTGTCGTTTAAAGTTACGTTTAAAGTGTCGTTTAAAGTGTCGTTTAAAGTGTCGTTTAAAGTGTCGTTTAAAGTGTTGTTTAAAGTGTCGTTTAAAGTGTCGTTAAAAGTGTAATTTAAAGTGTCGTTTAAAGTTACGTTTAAAGTTACATTTAAAGTGTCGTTTAAAGTGTCGTTTAAAGTGCCATTTAAAGTGTTGTTTAAAGTGTCGTTTAAAGTTACGTTTAAAGTGTCATTTAAAGTGTCGTTTAAAGTGTCGTTTAAAGTCCCATTTAAAGTGTCATTTAAAGTGTAATTTAAAGTGTCATTTAAAGTGTCGTTTAAAGTGTCATTTAAAGTGTTGTTTAAAGTTACGTTTAAAGTGTCGTTTAAAGTCCCGTTTAAAGTGTCGTTTAAAGTCCCGTTTAAAGTGTCATTTAAAGTGTCGTTTAAAGTGTCGTTTAAAGTCCCGTTTAAAGTGTCATTTAAAGTGTCGTTTAAAGTCCCGTTTAAAGTGTCGTTTAAAGTGTCGTTAAAAGTGTAATTTAAAGTGTTGTTTAAAGTCCCGTTTAAAGTGTCGTTTAAAGTGTCGTTAAAAGTGTAATTTAAAGTGTTGTTTAAAGTCCCGTTTAAAGTGTCATTTAAAGTGTTGTTTAAAGTCCCGTTTAAAGTGTCGTTTAAAGTGTCATTTAAAGTCCCGTTTAAAGTGTCATTTAAAGTGTTGTTTAAAGTGTTGTTTAAAGTGTCATTTAAAGTGTCGTTTAAAGTGTCGTTTAAAGTGTCGTTTAAAGTGTCATTTAAAGTGTCATTTAAAGTGTCGTTTAAAGTTACGTTTAAAGTTACGTTTAAAGTGTCGTTTAAAGTGTCGTTTAAAGTGTCGTTTAAAGTGTCGTTTAAAGTGTTGTTTAAAGTGTCGTTTAAAGTTATGTTTAAAGTGTCATTTAAAGTGTCGTTTAAAGTGTCGTTTAAAGTGTCATTTAAAGTGTCATTTAAAGTGTCATTTAAAGTGTCATTTAAAGTGTCGTTTAAAGTGTCATTTAAAGTGTTGTTTAAAGTTACGTTTAAAGTGTCGTTTAAAGTGCCGTTTAAAGTGTCGTTTAAAGTGTCGTTTAAAGTGTCGTTTAAAGTGTCGTTTAAAGTGTCGTTTAAAGTTACGTTTAAAGTGTCGTTTAAAGTCCCGTTTAAAGTGTCATTTAAAGTGTCGTTTAAAGTGTCGTTTAAAGTTACGTTTAAAGTGTCGTTTAAAGTGCCGTTTAAAGTGTCGTTTAAAGTGTCGTTTAAAGTGTCGTTTAAAGTGTCGTTTAAAGTGTTGTTTAAAGTGTCGTTTAAAGTGTCGTTTAAAGTGTCGTTTAAAGTGTCGTTTAAAGTCCCGTTTAAAGTGTCATTTAAAGTGTCGTTTAAAGTGTCGTTTAAAGTTACGTTTAAAGTGTCGTTTAAAGTGCCGTTTAAAGTGTCGTTTAAAGTGTCATTTAAAGTGTCGTTTAAAGTGTTGTTTAAAGTGTCGTTTAAAGTGTCGTTTAAAGTGTTGTTTAAAGTGTCGTTTAAAGTCTCGTTTAAAGTCACATTTAAAGTGTAACTGTTGGTTTTTTCAGTGACGTTTCGGTGGAGTTGCCGTTCACCCTGATGCACCCCAAACCCCCGGACGATCCGCCCCGAGACGGTGAGAGCCAATCACAGCGCAGCACTCACATCTCCTCCTCCAATCACAGCGCAGCACTCACATCTCCTCCTCCAATCACAGCGCAGCACTCCCCTTGCAGAGTGAGACAAACATGTGCAGGTTTAGGAGGGAGAGCGCCCCCTGGAGGGAGTGAGCACCCCCCCCGGAGGAAGAGCGCCCCCCCCCCACGGAGGGAGAGCGCCCCCCCCGGAGGGGGAGCGCTCCCCCGGAGGGAGTGAGCGCCCCCGGAAAGAGAGCCCCCCCCCCCCCCCCCCCCCCAGAGAGCGAGCGTCCCCCCGGAGGGAGTGAGCATCCCCCCGGAGAGCGAGCGTCCCCCCGGAGGGAGTGAGCGTCCCCCCGGAGGGAGAGCGCCCCCCCCGGAGGGAGAGCGCCCCCCCCCCGGAGGGAGAGCGCTCCCCCCCCGGAGGGAGTGAGCGCCCCCGGAAAGAGAGCCCCCCCCCCCCCATCAGAGAGCGAGCGTCCCCCCCGGAGGGAGTGAGCGTCCCCCCGGAGAGCGAGCGTCCCCCCGGAGGGAGTGAGCGTCCCCCCCGGAGGGAGTGAGCGCCCCCACCGGAGAGAGAGCCCCCCCCCCGGAGGGAGTGAGCGCCCCTCCGGAAAGAGAGACCCCCCCCCCCGGAGAGCGAGCGTCCCCCCGGAGGGAGTGAGCGTCCCCCCCGGAGGGAGTGAGCGCCCCCCACCGGAGAGAGGGCGCTCCCCCCCGGAGGGAGTGAGCGCCCCCTCCGGAAAGAGAGCCCCCCCCCCCCCCGGAGAGCGAGCGTCCCCCCGGAGGGAGTGAGCGCCCCCACCGGAGAGAGAGCGCTCCCCCCGGAGGGAGCGAGCGTCCCCCACCGGAGGGAGAGCGCCCCCCCCCCCATCCCCCGGAGGGAGAGCGCCCCCCATCCCCCGGAGGGAGAGCGCCCCCCCATCCCCATCCCCCGGAGGGAGAGCGCCCCCCCATCCCCCGGAGGGAGAGCGCCCCCCGGAGGGAGGGAGTGCCCCACCGTTTGTAGTTAAAAAAATTTCTCTTTTTTGTGTTTCAGCCTCAGACGAAGCTCCAGTCGACACAAACCTGATCCAGTTTGACACACAGTGAGTCCCACAAAGACCTGGTTCAGTCCTGGGTTAGTCCTGGTTCAGTCCTGGTTCAGTCCTGGGTTAGTCCTGGTTCAGTCCTGGTTCAGTCCTGGTTCAGACCTGGTTCAGACCTGGGTTAGTCCTGGTTCAGTCCTGGTTCAGTCCTGGTTCAGACCTGGTTCAGACCTGGTTCAGTCCTGGTTCAGACCTGGTTCAGACCTGGTTCAGACCTGGTTCAGACCTGGGTTAGTCCTGGTGTAGTCCTGGTTTAGTCCTGGTTTAGTTCTGGTTTAGTCCTGGTTTAGTCCTGGTTTAGTCCTGGTGTAGTCCTGGTTTAGTTCTGTTTTAGTCCTAGATTAGTCCTGGTTTAGTTCTGGTTTAGTCCTGGTGTAGTCCTGGTTTAGTCCTGGTGTAGTCCTGGTTTAGTTCTGGTTTAGTCCTAGATTAGTCCTGGTTTAGTCCTGGTTTAGTCCTGGTTTAGTCCTGGTTTAGTTGTGGTTTAGTCCTGGTTTAGTCCTGGTTTAGTCCTGGTTTAGTCCTGGTGTAGTCCTGGTTTAGTTGTGGTTTAGTCCTGGTGTAGTTCTGGTTCAGTCCTGGTGTAGTTCTGGGTTAGTCCTGGTGTAGTCTTGGTTCAGTCCTGGTGTAGTCCTGGTTTAGTTCTGGTTTAGTCCTAGTTTAGTCCTGGTTTAGTTCTGGTTTAGTCCTGGTTTAGTCCTGGTTTAGTTGTGGTTTAGTCCTGGTTTAGTCCTGGTTTAGTCCTGGTTTAGTCCTGGTTTAGTCCTGGTTTAGTCCTGGTGTAGTCCTGGTTTAGTTGTGGTTTAGTCCTGGTGTAGTCCTGGTTTAGTCCTGGTTTAGTCCTGGTGTAGTCCTGGTTTAGTTGTGGTTTAGTCCTGGTTTAGTCCTGGTTTAGTCCTGGTTTAGTCCTGGTTTAGTCCTGGTTTAGTCCTGGTTTAGTCCTGGTCCTGGTCTCAGGGTGTGTCAGGGTAAAGTGCTCAGTTCCTCTGGGATCCATTAAATCTCATTAGAACCATAACAGTTTCCACTGAGTCTGAGACCAGGTCTAAACCAGGACTAACCCAGGACTAACCCAGGTCTAAACCAGGACTAACCCAGGACTAACCCAGGACTGAACCAGGTCTGAACCAGGACTAACCCAGGACAAACCCAGGTCTGAACCAGGACTGAACCAGGACTAACCCAGGACAAACCCAGGTCTGAACCAGGACTAACCCAGGACTAACCCAGGACTGAACCAGGTCTGAACCAGGACTAACCCAGGACTAACCCAGGTCTAAACCAGGACTAACCCAGGACTAACCCAGGACTGAACCAGGTCTGAACCAGGACTAACCCAGGACAAACCCAGGTCTGAACCAGGACTGAACCAGGACTGAACCAGGACTAACCCAGGACAAACCCAGGTCTGAACCAGGACTAACCCAGATCTGAACCAGGACTGAACCAGGACTAACCCAGGTCTGAACCAGGACTGAACCAGGAGTAAACCAGGTCTAAACCAGGACTAACCCAGGACTGAACCAGGTCTGAACCAGGACTAACCCAGGACAAACCCAGGTCTGAACCAGGACTGAACCAGGACTAAACCAGGACTAAACCAGGACTAACCCAGGACTAAACCAGGTCTAAACCAGGTCTAAACCAGGAGTAAACCAGGTCTAAACCAGGACTAACCCAGGACTAACCCAGGTCTAAACCAGGACTAACCCAGGTCTGAACCAGGACTGAACCAGGACTAAACCAGGTCTAAACCAGGTCTAAGCCAGGAGTAAACCAGGTCTAAACCAGGACTAAACCAGGACTAACCCAGGACTAACCCAGGTCTAAACCAGGACTAACCCAGATCTGAACCAGGACTGAACCAGGAGTAAACCAGGTCTAAACCAGGACTAACCCAGGACTGAACCAGGTCTGAACCAGGACTAACCCAGATCTGAACCAGGACTGAACCAGGAGTAAACCAGGTCTAAACCAGGACTAACCCAGGACTGAACCAGGTCTGAACCAGGACTAACCCAGGACAAACCCAGGTCTGAACCAGGACTAACCCAGATCTGAACCAGGACTAACCCAGGTCTGAACCAGGACTGAACCAGGAGTAAACCAGGTCTAAACCAGGACTAACCCAGGACTGAACCAGGTCTGAACCAGGACTAACCCAGGACAAACCCAGGTTTGAACCAGGACTGAACCAGGACTAAACCAGGACTAAACCAGGACTAACCCAGGACTAAACCAGGTCTAAACCAGGTCTAAACCAGGAGTAAACCAGGTCTAAACCAGGACTAACCCAGGACTAACCCAGGTCTAAACCAGGACTAACCCAGGTCTAAACCAGGTCTAAGCCAGGAGTAAACCAGGTCTAAACCAGGACTAAACCAGGACTAACCCAGGACTAAACCAGGTCTAAACCAGGACTAAACCAGGTCTAACCCAGGTCTAAGCCAGGAGTAAACCAGGTCTAAACCAGGTCTAAACCAGGTCTAAACCAGGACTAAACCAGGACTAAACCAGGACTGAACCAGGTCTAAGCCAGGACAGGTGTAGGACAGGTGTGGACAGGTGCAGGACAGGTGTAGGACAGGTGCAGGACAAGTGTAGGACAGGTGCAGGACAGGTGTAGGACAGGTGTAGGACAGGTGTGGACAGGTGTGGACAGGTGCAGGACAGGTGCGGACAGGTGTTGGACAGGTGAGGACAGGTGTAGGACACGTGTGGACAGGTGTAGGACAGGTGTGGACAGGTGTAGGACAGGTGTGGACAGGTGCAGGACAGGTATAGGACAGGTGTAGGACAGGTGTGGACAGGTGTAGGACAGGTATAGGACAGGTGTAGGACAGGTGTAGGACAGGTGTAGGACAGGTGTAGGACAGGTGTGGACAGGTGTAGGACAGTTGTAAGACAGGTATAGGACAGGTGTAGGACAGGTGTGGACAGGTGCAGGACAGGTATAGGACAGGTGTAGGACAGGTGTGGACAGGTGTAGGACAGTTGTAGGACAGGTATAGGACAGGTGTAGGCCAGGTGTGGACAGGTGTGGACAGGTGTAGGACAGGTATAGGACAGGTATAGGACAGGTGTAGGACAGGTGTGGACAGGTGCAGGACAGGTGTAGGACAGGTGTAGGACAGGTGTAGGACAGTTGTAGGACAGGTGCAGGCCAGGTGCAGGCCAGGTGTGGACAGGTGTAGGACAGGTGCAGGACAGGTGTAGGACAGGTATAGGACAAGTGTAGGACAGGTGTGGACAGGTGCAGGACAGGTGTGGACAGGTGCAGGACAGGTATAGGACAGGTGTAGGACAGGTGTGGACAGGTGTGGACAGGTGAGGACAGGTGTAAGACAGGTGTAGGACAGGTGTGGACAGGTGAGGACAGGTGTAGGACAGGTGTAGGACAGGTCTAGGACAGGTGTGGACAGGTGCAGGTGTCTCATTGTCCCTGTCTTTCCAGTGACGATGACATCGTGTTTGAAGACTTCGCTCGGGAGCGTCTGATTGGTGCAAAGGACGAGGAGGAGGAGCCTGTAGACTCACCCAAAGTGGAGGAGAGATAGAACCCGCCGGACTCTGGACCAGGTTTAGTCCTGGTTTAGTCCTGGTTTAGTCCTGGTTTAGTCCTGGTTTAGTCCTGGTTTAGACCTGGTTTAGTCCTGGTTTAGACCTGGTTTAGTCCTGGTTTAGTCCTGGTTTAGTCCTGGTTTAGTCCTGGTTTAGTCCTGGTTTAGTCCTGGTTTAGTCCTGGTTTAGTCCTGGTTTAGACCTGGTTAATCCTGGTTTAGTCCTGGTTTAGACCTGGTTTAGTCCTGGTTTAGTCCTGGTTTAGTCCTGGTTTAGACCTGGTTTAGTCCTGGTTTAGTCCTGGTTTAGACCTGGTTAATCCTGGTTTAGTCCTGGTTTAGACCTGGTTTAGTCCTGGTTTAGACCTGGTTTAGTCCTGGTTTAGTCCTGGTTTAGTCCTGGTTTAGTCCTGGTTTAGTCCTGGTTTAGACCTGGTTAATCCTGGTTTAGTCCTGGTTTAGACCTGGTTTAGTCCTGGTTTAGACCTGGTTTAGTCCTGGTTTAGACCTGGTTTAGTCCTGGTTTAGTCCTGGTTTAGACCTGGTTTAGTCCTGGTTTAGTCCTGGTTTAGACCTGGTTTAGTCCTGGTTTAGACCTGGTTTAGTCCTGGTTCAGTCCTGGTTTAGACCTGGTTTAGTCCTGGTTTAGTCCTGGTTTAGTCCTGGTTCAGTCCTGGTTTAGACCTGGTTTAGTCCTGGTTTAGTCCTGGTTCAGTCCTGGTTTAGACCTGGTTTAGTCCTGGTTTAGACCTGGTTTAGTCCTGGTTTAGTCCTGGTTTAGACCTGGTTCAGTCCTGGTTTAGACCTGGTTTAGTCCTGGTTTAGTCCTGGTTTAGTCCTGGTTCAGTCCTGGTTTAGTCCTGGTTTAGTCCTGGTTCAGTCCTGGTTTAGACCTGGTTTAGTCCTGGTTTAGTCCTGGTTCAGTCCTGGTTCAGTCCTGGTTTAGTCCTGGTTTAGTCCTGGTTTAGTCCTGGTTCAGTCCTGGTTCAGTCCTGGTTCAGTCCTGGTTCAGTCCTGGTTCAGTCCTGGTTCAGTCCTGGTTCAGACCTGGTTTAGTCCTGGTTCAGTCCTGGTTTAGTCCTGGTTCAGTCCTGGTTTAGTCCTGGTTTAGTCCTGGTTCAGTCCTGGTTCAGTCCTGGTTCAGTCCTGGTTTAGACCTGGTTTAGTCCTGGTTTAGTCCTGGTTTAGTCCTGGTTTTCGTTGTACTGGATGATATTTTCTGTCAGATTCTTTGTCGTTTTCTTTTTGCACGGTTCAGAATCTTCATGTATTTTTGTCTCTGTAAAAGACTCGTTAGAGCCGCTGCTCGTTTGTGACTTCTCGTTTGTAAATAATTCATTTCCAGTTGGTGTGAGAGAATTATCGTTTGACAGAGTTTAAATTTGTGAGTTTATTTTTGTAAAGTTTTGTAGATTCTAATGTTTGTGACAATCTGTTTCATCCTGAATAAACAGCTCCATCTGGTGGACGACAAGAGCCACTGCAACAACAGCACAAAACCTGTGTGTGTGTGTTTCTATAGAGATAGAGAAGTATAATGCCATACTGTGGAACATTCCAGGCAATATGCCTATGAATAGAAGCAGGTGACAGACCCTCTACTTGAAAAGTTACACAGTGCACCTTTTATATCTATGATTTAAGAATACTTTTATGGTCCTGCCTGTATGACTGAAGCACCTGTTTTCATCATTCCTGGTGTCAGTGGTCCAGCTGACCAGGTTGCTATGGTTACAGATAATCGACTGGTTGGCTCCTCACATCTGTGTAGCCGTTTCCCAGTTCCCAGAGTGCACGGTTCTGAGCGTGGTTGGAGGGGCATGTGCGTCACATTCGGCGCGACAACTGCTGTCCCATTTCGTTTTTGTCCCATGCACAGTTAACACGTGGTCCGAACACCGCAGTCGTTTCCATGGAAATTGGGGCATGAACCGAGCGTGCAAACATCAGTGTTGGGAGTAACTCGTTACAAAAGTCATTAATTACTGTAATGCATAGTTTTTGGTGTAACGCAGTAATGTAACGCATTACAGGGAAGAAAATCGGTCATATATTACTCGTTACAATGCCAGTAACGCACATTACAATGCATTTTTAACCTTTGTTTTTGTGGGTTTTGCGTTTTCTTCATACAAAGTTCGCGGATCACCGCGAGATCAGATACAGAATCTGACAGGTCCGCGCAGAACATTACATTTCCTTTTACTTCATCTGGAACTGGCAGACTGACAAAGGATGACAGAACCAGAAGAATCGGATAGTGCTAGCTCCTTTTCAAGATGGGCATACGCCCACTACTTTCACTTCGTTCAAAATAAGGACTCCAAGAACATTTGAGTTAAATGCACACTGTGTGTGAATCCCAAACATCTTTCCACGTCCAAATGCAGCACAAGCAATTTGACGAAGCACTTGCAGAGGTGCCATAGCACCACGAAATGAGTCAGGAAAGGAGGGGATGGGACAGGGAACGATACAACCCCAACAAAGCAGCTGAAACTGATGTTGACCCGACCAGAGAATCTCCAGCCACGAGAGGTGAGAAGGCTCGTTGCCGAGTATGTTGTGGAAGATGCTGTAGATGCCAAATCCTTATTTCCAGAGTCACTAAAGTAATGCAGTAGTGTAATGCCGTACTTTTATTTAGAGTAATATTGTAATGTAAGGCATTACTTTAAAATGACAGGAACAAGTAATAATAGTGCATTACACTTTTTGACTAACTTGCCCAACACTGGCAAACATGCACACTTCACACACTCAAAAGCCCCAGCATGCACAGCGCGGGAGGATATATGACTACAAAGATGGACTCACCAGCGACATCCACATGTGACAGATGTGACGTCACTATAAAATATACGTACTGGTTCACCTCACCTACAACTATGCTACATGAAACTCTTCATAAACTACGCTAAACATGTGTGACGGTCGCCGTAACGGCATAGTTCACGGCACCTGTATTACCGTTCACATGCTTTTCCCCTCACACTTCTATATTTCCTTTGCTGTTGTAATGCTGGATATTCTACAGTGTCGCCATGTCCCAATTCCAAGTATCACGAGTCACAACAGAATCATATTTGTGTCTTTAGGGAACAAGGAGCAGAGCACCGGCTCACTGAGCTGAGGAGGGACCTGTTCCATTTCACAGACGCACATGTGGTCCACGGACTGCACTCAGGGCTGAGCGAGTATGCACCACCTCGACTGCAGGCTGAGACCACACTCCAAACCGCGCTCCGAACCGCGCTCCGAACCGCGCTCCGAACCGCGCTCCGAACCGCACTCCGAACCGCGCTCCGAACCGTGAGACCGCGCTCTGAACCGCACTCCGAACCGTGAGACCACGCTCCGGACCGCACTCTGAACCGCGCTCTGAACCGCGCTCCGAACCGCGCTCTAAACCGCGCTCTAAACCGCGCTCTAAACCGCGCTCCGAACCGCGCTCCGAACCGCGCTCCGAACCGCGCTCCGAACCGCGCTCCGAACCGTGAGACCACGCTCCGGACCGCACTCTGAACCGTGAGACCACGCTCCGGACCGCGCTCTGAACCGCGCTCTGAACCGCGCTCCAAACCGCGCTCTAAACCGCGCTCTAAACCGCGCTCCGGACCGCGCTCCGAACCGCGCTCCGAACCGCGCTCCGAACCGCGCTCCGAACCGTGAGACCACGCTCCGGACCGCGCTCTGAACCGCGCTCTGAACCGCGCTCTGAACCGCGCTCCGAACCGCGCTCCGAACCGCGCTCCGAACCGCGCTCCGAACCGCGCTCCGAACCGTGAGACCACGCTCCGGACCGCACTCTGAACCGTGAGACCACGCTCCGGACCGCGCTCTGAACCGCGCTCCGAACCGCACTCTAAACCGCGCTCCGAACCGCGGTCCGAACCGTGAGACCGCGCTCTGAACCGCGCTCCGAACCGCGCTCCGAACCGTGAGACCACGCTCCGGACCGCGCTCTGAACCGCGCTCTAAACCGCGCTCCGAACCGCGCTCTAAACCGCGCTCCGAACCGCGCTCCGAACCGCGCTCCGAACCGCGGTCCGGACCGTGAGACCACGCTCTGGACCGCGCTCTGAACCGCGCTCCGAACCGCGCTCTAAACCACGCTCCGGACCGCACTCTGAACCGTGAGACCGCGCTCTGAACCGCGCTCCGAACCGTGCTCTGAACCGCACTCCGAACCGTGAGACCACGCTCCGGACCGCGCTCTGAACCGCGCTCCGAACCGCGCTCTAAACCGCGCTCCGGACCGCGCTCCGAACCGTGAGACCACGCTCTGAACCGCGCTCCGAACCGCACTCTAAACCGCGCTCCGAACCGCGGTCCGAACCATGAGACCGCGCTCTGAACCGCGCTCCGAACCGTGAGACCACGCTCCGGACCGCGCTCTGAACCGCGCTCCGAACCGCGCTCTAAACCGCGCTCCGAACCGCGGTCCGGACCGTGAGACCACGCTCTGGACCGCGCTCTGAACCGTGCTCCGGACTGCGCTCCTGACCGTGCACTCTCTGAATTGTGAAATGGCTTGTGTGTCACAGGTGTGTCAGGTGTTTGTGGGAGGTGCTCCTCACAGCTGTGTGTGTCACAGGTGTGTCAGGTGTGGGAGGTGCTCCTCACAGCTGTGTGTGTCACAGGTGTGTCAGGTGTGGGAGGTGCTCCTCACAGCTGTGTGTGTCACAGGTGTGTCAGGTGTGGGAGGAGCTCCTCACAGCTGTGTGTGTCACAAGTGTGTCAGGTGTTTGTGGGAGGTGCTCCTCACAGCTGTGTGTGTCACAGGTGTGTCAGGTGTGGGAGGTGCTCCTCACAGCTGTGTGTGTCACAGGTGTGTCAGGTGTGGGAGGTGCTCCTCACAGCTGTGTGTGTCACAGGTGTGTCAGGTGTGGGAGGTGCTCCTCACAGCTGTGTGTGTCACAGGTGTTGTAGAGCTCAGTGGTGCAGCTCACAGTGAAGGTCCAGGACACAGAGGACAGACTCACAGAGACACACTGGACACACTGGACCTGGGGCGTTCTCGTACAGGGAAAATGAGGATCTGCATGAGTTAAATGGTGTGAATTCAAAACCTTGATCTAAAGGTCTTATAGAACGTAAAACGGACTTTTGTGAGCTTCAGGTCATCTTAGAATGTTGTTCCAGCCTCAAAAACAGACCAGGAGATGTGTTTGAGTAACACTTTATTATTAGTCTATCTACATCTTCAAAGCTCAAAATGCTCTTTTCCACCTTGTGATGTCATGAAGCCGTAGTTTTGAAGATGGCATCAACCTTTTACCTTTTGTTCAGTAGAGACTGGAAATGATCCAAATGCCTGAGTGAAGTGAAGCTGCACTGAGTTTAAATCCACAGTGGAGTTGCTGTATTACCACATGACACGACCAGGTCAAATAAGATGTTTTCGGTTTTATGTGTTAAACGTGTGTGAATGAAACAAAACACAACTCCAGGTGTGTTTGTGACGACATTAGAACAGATCACAAAGTATCACAATATGGTATGTTGTAATTTCCTGATATTTGAACTTTTTTAACTTGCTTCGAGGGTCTTCCAACAGTCCAACAGTCCAACAGTCCAACAGTCCCACAGTCCAACAGTCCAACAGTCCCACAGTCCAACAGTCCAACAGTCCAACAGTCCAACAGTCCAACAGTCCAACAGTCCAACAGTCCCACAGTCCAACAGTCCAACAGTCCCACAGTCCAACAGTCCAACAGTCCAACAGTCCCACAGTCCAACAGTCCAACAGTCCAACAGTCCCACAGTCCAACAGTCCCACAGTCCAACAGTCCAACAGTCCAACAGTCCAACAGTCCAACAGTCCAACAGTCCAACAGTCCAACAGTCCAACAGTCCAACAGTCCCACAGTCCAACAGTCCAACAGTCCAACAGTCCCACAGTCCAACAGTCCAACAGTCCAACAGTCCAACAGTCCCACAGTCCAACAGTCCAACAGTCCCACAGTCCAACAGTCCCACAGTCCAACAGTCCAACAGTCCAACAGTCCAACAGTGTGGTGCCAACTTATCCATCTTGTATTTATTGACTTACAGGTGTTTTAATTGCCAAAAAAAATACTTGGAAAAAAAATGACTTCAGAAAATATCTCTAATCATGGAGAACTATTTAAAGTAATATTGTAAATAATGATGAATAATTGAGGTCTAATTTTCTGAATATCTGGTAAAAGGAGAAATTCAATTTGTCGACTGGACAAAGTTTATTTGGTGGAAAACGTTTCTCAGCTCATCCGAGAGGCTTCATCAGTTCTGGTTCGAGTGCTGAAGGACACTGTTTATATGTCGCTGCAGGGAGGAGCTCACTACACTGACATTATTCTGAAACTATCTCTACCTCTTTGTTTTCAGTTTCTGTCTTTTGTTTTTTTTCCAATCAAAACAAACAAAGGAAACAAAAGGGCAGCAGGTCAGGTCCAGAGGTGTGAACAGACATCAGGGTCTGAATGAGTTTGTTAAACGAGACGCCAGAGACAAACTGGGAATACAAAAGACAGAAACTTAAAGGAAAAATAATGGGTTTTTTTACAATCTGAGCCTTTTTTCGGCAATAAAACAAGTAGTTTTACTCACCCGTAGCAGTTTGGTGTCAATTTGAGCAGTTTCGTAGAAGTTATGTTGTAGCGTATCCGTTAACTTGAGTTCTCGGGGCATTACTTTGCGGTGTCCAAATAACACAAACTTTAGCACTTTTCAAATCATAGAAGCCCGATGTCTTAGTCTACGATTTCGTGTGGTCAAAAGTGGCCTGTAATCCCAGATTTAGCCATAGTTTCGAGTAGATGAGGACGCCAGTGCGCATGTGCGGACTGTGCTCTCAGCTCCCGGGACCCAAACATGGAACGCAAAGCTGTAAACTATGGATGAATCTCAGATTACAGGCCACTTTTGACTCAAACGAAATCATAGACTAAGACATCGAGCTTCTATGATTTGAAAAGTGTGAAAGTTTGTGTTATTTGGAGCCCGCACGGGGCATATTACATGCTCGGGGAATATATTATATGCCCCGAGCTATGGCTAGAAGTCGCGCTAGGCTAACGCTAATCTAAAACATCTCTGGAAGTGCTCCATATGACACCAAAGTGCTATGGGTGAGTAAAACAACTTGTTTTATTACCGAAATAAGGCTCAGATTGTAAAAAAACGTTACTTTTCCTTTAACAATATGATACATGGAAGAATGATTTTTGGGGTCAGTTTTATCATGTGTACTTTTTCTTTCCACTAGTGGGGTCCATAGCAAAAGAATAATTCTGTCAACTGAAACTACTTTGGAACTTGGCAAAGAAGAGATTCAATTTGTCAAATGGACCAAAGGTTTATTTTGATCGAATACGTTTTTCGCAGCTCATCCAAACTGCTTCTTCAGTTCAAAACTGAAGAACTACCCCGAAATAATGATAAAAACCAGGAAAAGCTGCCACATGGAGTTTACTTCCAGCCGAGCTCAGTCCTGTTTGGTCCTGTGTTCCAGCACGAGTACAGTGATGACAGCTGACAGCATGAGCAGTAATCCCACACCATACACCAGAGTCTTCAACATGCACACACTCCACCCCTGCACCTCCTCTCCACCCCTGCACCTCCTCTGGGCCCGGGACAGAACACACACTCCACCCCTGCACCTCCTCTGGGCCTGGGACAGAACACACCCTCCACCACTGCACCTCCTCTGGGCCTGGGACAGAACACACCCTCCACCCCTGCACCTCCTCTGGGGCTGGGACAGAACACACCCTCCACCCCTGCACCTCCTCTGGGCCTGGGACAGAACACACACTCCACCCCTGCACCTCCTCTGGGCCCGGGACAGAACACACACTCCACCCCTGCACCTCCTCTGGGCCTGGGACAGAACACACACTCCACCCCTGCACCTCCTCTGGGCCTGGGACAGAACACACCCTCCACCACTGCACCTCCTCTGGGCCTGGGACAGAACACACCCTCCACCCCTGCACCTCCTCTGGGCCTGGGACAGAACACACACTCCACCCCTGCACCTCCTCTGGGCCTGGGACAGAACACACACTCCACCCCTGCACCTCCTCTGGGCCTGGGACAGAATTCAGTTTTGACGAGGCAAAAAGGAATGACTGATATCTGCAAATACGTCATTGATATTCAACGCATCACACATCATAAATGACAACTGCAGATATCTGTTATTCAGTTTTGACAAGGCAGATTGAAAGTTAAAGATCTCAAACGTCATTATGACGTCATGACACAGAAGGCACCACGTTGTCTCGAGCTACGACACTGCACCAATCCATCCAAAGAGCTAAATCTAAACAACCGTCAGTGTTAAACTGATTTTTTTTATCATTAATATAGCTTTTTACTGATAAATAGGGAGTATTATCTGTTACATAAGGTGAGTTGTTGTACAGTTGTAGGGAGTATTATCTGTGACATAAGGTGAGTTGTTGTACAGTTGTAGGGAGTATTATCTGTGACATAAGGTGAGTTGTTGTACAGTTGTAGGGAGTATTATCTGTTACATAAGGTGAGTTGTACAGTTGTAGGGAGTATTATCTGTTCCATAAGGTGAGTTGTCGTACAGTTGTAGGGAGTATTATCTGTTACATAAGGTGAGTTGTTGTACAGTTGTAGGGAGTATTATCTGTTACATAAGGTGAGTTGTTGTACAGTTGTAGGGAGTATTATCTGTTACATAAGGTGAGTTGTTGTACAGTTGTAGGGAGTATTATCTGTTACATAAGGTGAGTTGTTGTACACTTGTAGGGAGTATTATCTGTTACATAAGGTGAGTTGTTGTACAGTTGTAGGGAGTATTATCTGTTACATAAGGTGAGTTGTTGTACACTTGTATGGAGTATTATCTGTGACATAAGGTGAGTTGTTGTACACTTGTATGGAGTATGGTATGAATGTCGTCCTGTATCTCTCACTGTTTGAGTGGAGCTGTAGGAGCCTGTTGGAGAATGAGCTCCTCTGTCCCTCTATGGTCTGGTGCAGTGGGTGAGCAGGAGTGTCCATGATGGAGAGCAGTTTGTCCAGTGTCCTCCTGTCCCTCACTGTGACAAATGTCTTTGACAAAGTTTACAGTCTCTATCATGCATCTCCCAACTGAATGTTGTGAGGAACTTGCGTTCCAGTGCCTGAACATAGGGAGAATCCTCAGCACTCGATGGGTGGCATCCAGTTTTAGGACCGTTAGAGCTGTATGGAACCGGTACCCTGCACTCCACAAACACTTTCCTAATGCCTCAGCTGATCCAAAAATGAGCTCAGTGGTGCATGTTCAGTTGCCTATCTAATGTAACCTTTGTGCACAACCTTGGAGTCATGGATGATGCTTTAGAAGAGCTGGCTGAATTCTCTCTCTCACTACAACACAGGAACATGACACTCCCCAAGGCCGAAGCAAGCCTCAGTCGGCAGGTCCGAGTGCTGAAGTCAATGGCAGACCTGCCTGGACCAAGGGCAGAAGAGGCTCCGTCTGCAGTGGACCTAAAGGTATTTAAAGGAGTTGCATTGACCGACAATAAAAGGTACAGAGAACTAAACCAACACAAGTTTTTTTCATTCCCTGGCTGAAAAAATCGAGAACCGAATGGGATGCCTGCCAAGTTAAAAAAAAAAAAAACCAAAGAAGAATACCAGAGCTTTCTGAACAATCTAAAAGTCCTGCAGTCCTCCAACTGACCAGATGCTGAAAAGGAGATCCAAGAACTCTGCTCCTTTTTCAAGCTTCATGATGTGAGACAGATTCAGAGGGATGAGGGAGTACATGGACATGGCCAGACTCAAACCTGTTGATGAAATGAAACCACCAGAAGAGCTTAAAGCCCTCCTTCAAGCAGTGGACACACACTCGTCATCTCTACAGCTGAATGTGAGCGTGGGTTCAGTCAGATGAACAATTTAACAACCACCAGAAGCTCCTTAGAACTACAGAGTATGTCATCCTTGCTTTTCATCAGGTGTGTTGGCCGTCCATTGAAGCAGTTCAAACCAGATGTGTATGTCAAGTCTTGGCTTCAACGCCATTGCCTAGCCAAGAGCCCGGAAAACTGAAAACAACAAACATGATTACGAAAATCTTTGGAAACTACTATGAAGTTCTATGTACTATGAACTTACTTTTTCCCATCATAATAATAAATCATATAAACATGCATAATTTATACCGCAATAATACTAAAAAGAAAAACAAACAATAAATTTAATGAATCCCTCTCTCTTTAGGAAGTGTTGTCTGCTTTATAAATCACTGTTGTTTATTTTTTTGTTAGTTATCTACCTACCTCTGTATATATTTGTCTGCATCGAAGAAGAGCTGATCCTCATCCCAGCCACTCCACACTCGGCTGCAAACCGCCCCAGTGCACGCTGGAGGTTCCGCTGGAGGTCCCGCTGGAGGTCCCGCTGGAGGTCCCGCTGGAGGTCCCGCTGGAGGTCCCGCTGGAGGTCCCGCTGGAGGTCCCGCTGGAGGTCCTGGTTCGATGAAGCCATCAGGACATCATCATCTGCAAACAGCAGAGATGAGATCCTGTGGTTCCCAAACCGGATCCCCTCCGGCCCCTGACTGCGCCGGGAAATTGTAATGATCTTAACAACGCGTGAAAAGTCCCTCAGTCGTCCAGGTAGAATCCATGATAAAAGGAGAAGTTCAATTTGTCAACTGGACAAAGTTTGTTTGGTTGAAAACGTTTCGCCGCTCATCCGAGAGGCTTCGTCAGCTCTAATAAGAATACTGGTAAGACACTTGCTTATATCTTCAAAGTTCAAAGTTCAAGTTCAAAGTCAGCTTTATTGTCAATTCTGCCATATGTGTTCAACATACAGTGAATCGAAATTTCGTTTCTCTCTGGTCAGGTAGTGCAAAAAGACAGTGTACAAAATACAATATGAAAACAAAACACAACAAAAAACTATCTAAGACAGAGATCTAAAGTTAAAACTAAAGTCTACGGTCTAAAATCTTAAAACAGTGCAACATAATAAGTAAACTATACTATATACAGATTTCCAAAGTGTGCAGTGTGCATCAAAAATGTGCAATGGAAGATACAGCAGTGACTTGGTCATGTGCAGTAGAATGTGCATTGGAGTTAAGATAAAATAAAAATAAATGTGCAACAGTAGTAATTCTAGTGCAATAACAGTAGTAAACAACAGTACTAAAATTCCAGTAGTCAATGTGCAATAACAGTAGTAAACAACAGTGCAACGGGGGTAAAATCCAGTAGTAAATGTAAATGTGCAACAGTGCAACAGTAGTCCTTAGCAGCAGTTTTTTAAAGTGTCTAGAGTGATAGGTCTTTTTATGGAATACAGGTTATGCCAATATGGGGGGTGGGGGGTGGGAGATGGGTAAGGTGGGAGTTTGGGTGTGAGTTCGGGTGTGAGTTCAGCCTCCTGACAGCCTGGTGGATGAAGCTGTTTGACAGTCTGGTGGATGAAGCTGTTTGACAGTCTGGTGGATGAAGCTGTTTGACAGTCTGGTGGATGAAGCTGTTTGAAAGCCTGGTGGAGTGGGCGCGGAGACTCCGGTACCTTCTCCCCGAGGGCAGGAGGCTGAACAGGCTATGTGCGGGGTGGCTCGGGTCACCCACAATGCTGGACGCTCTGCGGGTGAGCCGGGTGTTAAAAATGTCTAGGAGGGAGGGGAGAGAGACACCAGCGATCCTCCCAGCTGCATTCACTATGCGCTGCAGAGCTTTCCTGTTCTGTTCAGTGCAGCTCCCGTACCACACAGTGATGCAGCTGGTCAGGACGCTCTCAATGGTGCCTCGGTAGAAGGTGATCATGATGGGTGGGGGGCTCCAGCTCTCCTCAGTTTGCGGAGGAAATAGAGGCGCTTCTGAGCCCTCTTTGCCAGTGATACAGTATTCACTGTCCAGGAGAGGTCCTCACTGATGTGCACCCCCAGGAATTTGGTGCTGCTCACCCTCTCTACAGCAGCACCATTGATGGACAGTGGGGGGTGCTGGGTGGGGCCTCTCCGGAAGTCAATAACAATCTCCTTAGTCTTTTCAACATTAAGAAGGAGATTGTTATTGCTGCACCACTGGGTCAGAAGGCTCACCTCACTCCTGTAGTTTGTCTCATCGTTATTAGAGATGAGACCCACCACAGTCGTATCGTCCGCAAACTTCACTATGTGATTGGTGCTGAACGCTGGTGAGCAGTCGTGGGTCAGCAGAGTGAAGAGCATCGGACTGAGCACACAGCCCTGGGGGGCTCCTGTGCTCAGTCTAATGCAGCTTGAGGTGTTTCTGCCGACCCGCACTGCCTGTGGCCTCTCACTGAGGAAGTCCAGCAGCCACAGTGACCACAGTGAGGTCTGAAGCCCCAGGTGGTCCAGTTTGATAATGAGCTGCTGTGGGATTATAGTGTTGAATGCTGAACTGAAATCTATGAACAGCATTCTCACATATGAGTCTTTATTGTCCAGGTGGGTGAGAGCCGGGTGAAGTGCAGAACAGATTGCATCCTCGGTAGAGCGGTTGGCCCGGTATGCAAACTGGTATGGGTCTAGGGTGGGGGGGAGGATGGATTTGATGTGTGCCATGACTAGCCGTTCAAAGCTTCATGATGATGGGGGTCAGTGCAACAGGGCGATAGTCATTAAAAGTGGCCGGAGTGGGCTTCTTTGGCACGGGAACGATGGTAGTGGTTTTGAAGCAGGAGGGAACGACAGCCTGGCTCAGAGAAGCATTAAAGATGTCTGTGAAGACATCCTTGAGCTCCTCTGCACAGTCTTTCAACACACGACCAGGAATGTTGTCCGGGCCTGCAGCCTTGCGGGTGTTGATCCTGGAGAGTGTCCTCTTCACGCTGGCTGCAGACACACACAGGGGCTGGTCGTGGGGAGGTGGTGGAGTTTTTTGGGGCCGGGTGTCATTTCCTGCCTCAAACCGTGCAAAGAAGCTGTTGAGGTCATTGAGCAGGGTGATATTATTGTCTTGCTGTAGGGAGGAGCTACCTAGCTAACTACTTTCCGGAACTATCT
>JAVJIX010000272.1:220000-222500 GCA_036785185.1 Paratrypauchen microcephalus
GTATTATCTGTTACATAAGGTGAGTTGTTGTACAGTTGTAGGGAGTATTATCTGTTACATAAGGTGAGTTGTTGTACAGTTGTAGGGAGTATTATCTGTTACATAAGGTGAGTTGTTGTACAGTTGTAGGGAGTATTATCTGTGACATAAGGTGAGTTGTTGTACAGTTGTAGGGAGTATTATCTGTTACATAAGGTGAGTTGTTGTACACTTGTAGGGAGTATTATCTGTTACATAAGGTGAGTTGTTGTACACTTGTAGGGAGTATTATCTGTTACATAAGGTGAGTTGTTGTACAGTTGTAGGGAGTATTATCTGTGACATAAGGTGAGTTGTTGTACACTTGTAGGGAGTATTATCTGTTACATAAGGTGAGTTGTTGTACAGTTGTAGGGAGTATTATCTGTTACATAAGGTGAGTTGTTGTACACTTGTATGGAGTATGGTATGAATGTCGTCCTGTATCTCTCACTGTTTGAGTGGAGCTGTAGGAGCCTGTTGGAGAATGAGCTCCTCTGTCCCTCTATGGTCTGGTGCAGTGGGTGAGCAGGAGTGTCCATGATGGAGAGCAGTTTGTCCAGTGTCCTCCTGTCCCTCACTGTGACAAATGTCTCCAGCTCACAGACGATCACGTGACCAGCTTTACCGATCAGTTTGTCAATCCACTCACTGTCTCTTTTACTGGTGCTGCTCCCCCAGCAGACTACAGCAGAGTCCAGGGCGCTGGCCTCCACAGACTGGAAGAAGATCTCCAGTAACTTACTGCACACATTGAAAGACCTGAGCTTCCTCAGGAAGTAGAGTCTGCTCTTGCCCTTCTTGTACACAGCATTACAGTTGTTCCTCCAGTCCAGCCTGTTGTTCACATGAACGCCCAGGTACTTGTAGCAGTCCACGATCTCCACCTCGTGACCCTGGATGGTGATGGGCTCCACAGGTGTCCTCTTTCTCCTGAAGTCAATCACCAGTTCCTTGGTCTTGTCTAAGTTCAGGAGCAGATGGTTTGCCTGGGACCACTCCACAAAATGTGCAAACAGTGTCCTGTCCTCCATCTCCTGTCCATCCCTGATACACCCAACCACCGCAGAGTCATCAGAGAACTTCTGCAGATGGATCTGGAGCTGTACTGGAAATCAGAGGTGTAAAGAGTGAACAGGAACGGAGACAGGACTATACCCTGAGGGGCTCCTACATTACTGACCACAGTGTCAGACAGGGTGGTCCTGAGCAGTTTCTCACCCATCAGAGAGGGCTGGATTGTTTTAAAGGCGCTGGAGAAATCAAAGAACAATATCCTCACAGAGCCGTTAACACTGTCCAGGTGTGAGTGAGCTGCAGAAGATAGATCACAGCGTCCTCCACACTCATGTGGGCCTGATAGGCAAACTGTAGAGGGTCCAGGGATGGAGCCACCAGGGGTCTGAGCTGAGCCAGAACAAGTCTCTCAAACACTTTCATGACATGAGATGTCAGCGCAACTGGTCTGAAGTCATTGAGTCCAGATGGAACAGGCTTCTTGGGCACTGGCACAGTGCAGGAGGTCTTCTGCAGGAGGTCTTCTGCAGGAGGTCTTCTGCAGGAGGTCTTCCAAAGTACCGGGTGCAGTAATGTGCTGCCCACTGCTCTTAATAACAGGATGGGTTAAATGCAGAGAAGAATTTCTCCAGTGTGAGATCAATAAAGTCGCTTCTTCTTCTACTTCTTCTTCTATCCTTTCAAGCTTCAGACTCAATGCGAAGAGAAAGTGCAGGACCCCAGTGAGCTGTGCTGCACAAGTTCTTAGCACATGGGGGTTGATTTTGTCAGGTCCTGGAGACTTGTTCTGGCGCACTTTCTCCAGCTGCCTCCTCACCTGCTCAGGTGACAAGGAGATAGAGCTGGGTTTCTCCGTGGAGGTGGGGGCAGGCGTGGGAGCAGAGGTGATGGGCTGTTGAGTGGTCTGTATAGAGGTGTGGATTAGGCGTCTGGGAGGTGTAGAGTTGGAGGTGCCAGTTGATGAAAAGCGATTAAAATGTAAATTAAGTAAGTTTGACCTGTCTGGGCTGTTGTCTTGCTGTTTGTAGTATTATTTTGTTTGAGTTCAGCCTCCAACTCCTCCCATAAGCCTCCTGACCCCGCCTCAGTTGGACTTTTAGCTGTTGCTGCACCCTCCTCAACTCGTCCTTATCACCAGAGTTGAAGGCTTCTTCTTATTGAGTAGAGCCTTCAGCTTGCTGGTGATCCAGGGCTTGTTGTTGGGGTAACAGTGAACAGTGCGTGTGGGGACGGCTGTATCCTCGCAGAAGTTAATGTAATCTGTGATACAGTCCGTCATGCTGTCAGTGTTTTCCCCATGGGGTGAGCAGAGCACATTCCAGTCCGTGGTCCTATAGCAGTCCTGGAGGGCACTGATGGCATCATCACTCCACCTTCTCACAGTTCTAGTGGTGACAGGAGCCTCTTCACTGCAGGGACATACTGAGGTGTTAACAGGACCAGATTGTGATCAGATCGTCCCAGT
>JAVJIX010000272.1:227500-262500 GCA_036785185.1 Paratrypauchen microcephalus
GTCCTGGTTTAGTCCTGGTTCAGGCCTGGTTCAGTCCTGGTTTAGTCCTGGTTCAGGCCTGGTTCAGGCCTGGTTCAGTCCTGGTTTAGTCCTGGTGCAGTCCTGGTTTAGTCCTGGTTCAGTCCTGGTTCAGTCCTGTTTAGTCCTGGTTTAGACCTGGTTTAGTCCTGGTTCAGGCCTGGTTCAGTCCTGGTTCAGTCCTGGTTCAGTCCTGGTTTAGTCCTGGTTCAGTCCTGGTTTAGTCCTGGTTTAGTCCTGGTTCAGTCCTGGTTCAGTCCTGGTTCAGTCCTGGTTTAGTCCTGGTTCAGTCCTGGTTTAGTCCTGGTTCAGTCCTGGTTCAGTCCTGGTTTAGTCCTGTTTAGTCCTGGTTTAGACCTGGTTTAGTCCTGGTTCAGGCCTGGTTCAGTCCTGGTTCAGTCCTGGTTTAGTCCTGGTTTAGTCCTGGTTCAGTCCTGGTTTAGTCCTGGTTCAGTCCTGGTTCAGTCCTGGTTTAGTCCTGGTTCAGTCCTGTTTAGTCCTGGTTTAGACCTGGTTTAGTCCTGGTTCAGGCCTGGTTCAGTCCTGGTTCAGTCCTGGTTTAGTCCTGGTTTAGTCCTGGTTTAGTCCTGGTTCAGTCCTGGTTTAGTCCTGGTTCAGTCCTGGTTTAGTCCTGGTTCAGTCCTGGTTCAGTCCTGGTTTAGTCCTGGTTCAGTCCTGTTTAGTCCTGGTTTAGACCTGGTTTAGTCCTGGTTCAGGCCTGGTTCAGTCCTGGTTCAGTCCTGGTTTAGTCCTGGTTCAGTCCTGGTTTAGTCCTGGTTCAGTCCTGGTTCAGTCCTGGTTTAGTCCTGGTTCAGTCCTGGTTTAGTCCTGGTTCAGTCCTGGTTCAGTCCTGGTTTAGTCCTGGTGCAGTCCTGGTTCAGTCCTGGTTTAGTCCTGGTTCAGTCCTGGTTCAGTCCTGGTTTAGTCCTGGTGCAGTCCTGGTTCAGTCCTGGTTTAGTCCTGGTTCAGGCCTGGTTCAGTCCTGGTTTAGACCTGGTTTAGTCCTGGTTTAGACCTGGTTCAGTCCTGGTTCAGTCCTGTTTAGTCCTGGTTTAGTCCTGGTTCAGTCCTGGTTCAGGCCTGGTTCAGTCCTGTTTAGTCCTGGTTTAGTCCTGGTTCAGTCCTGGTTTAGTCCTGGTTCAGTCCTGGTTCAGGCCTGGTTCAGTCCTGTTTAGTCCTGGTTCAGTCCTGGTTCAGTCCTGGTTTAGTCCTGGTTCAGTCCTGGTTTAGTCCTGGTTCAGTCCTGGTTCAGGCCTGGTTCAGTCCTGTTTAGTCCTGGTTCAGTCCTGGTTTAGTCCTGGTTCAGTCCTGGTTCAGTCCTGGTTTAGTCCTGGTGCAGTCCTGGTTCAGTCCTGGTTCAGTCCTGGTGCAGTCCTGGTTCAGTCCTGGTGCAGTCCTGGTTCAGTCCTGGTTCAGTCCTGGTTTAGTCCTGGATTGGTCTCATGATGAACCTGACGATCTCGTTGACGTTCTTCTCGTCTGTCTCGCCCCTCGAGCGTGGTCTTCTCGTGGTTACCGTGGCGATGTACTTCCTGTCTGTGCTCCTGTCCATGTTTCTGACCGCCATGATCTCATTGGACACCCGTCTGCACCGCCCGATGTACGTGCTCCTCGCCAACCTCGTGCTGTGCGGCGTGCTGGGCGGGTCCACACTCTGCCCCTTCCTCCTGCGCTTCCTGCTGTGGGGGCGGAGTCAGCTCTCATTCGTCGACTGCTTGGTTCAGGTGTTCTTCGCGAGTGTCTACACAGGAGTCATGTTCTGTCTGCTCGCTCTCATGGCGTTCGACCGCTACGTGGCCATTTGTTTACCGCTGCGTTACCATAGCATCATGACCCCGGCCAGACTCCGCCTCCTGCTGCTGTCGCTCTACTGCTTCGTGTTGACGATGGCGGCGGTCCTGGTGTATCTCATGTCTCGTGAGGCTCTGTGCAGATTCGCCATCGATAAACTCATGTGTAACTCTCTGGCCCTGTCGCACCTGTCCTGCCGCCAAACCCCCATGGTCGGTGCCTTCGGCCTTTTGGGCTCCTTCTGCGTCGTCATGCTCCCCTGCATCCTTGTGCTCCTCTCGTACACTCAGATCTTTATTGTGGTCCTCAAAACCTCGGGCGCGTCGAGGAGGAAGGCGTTCAGAACCTGCACGCCACACCTCATCACCTTCGCCAACTTCTCCATGGCATCGTTCTTCGGCGTGATAAACGGCCGCCTCAGCGATGATGTGCCCCGGTCCGTGCACATCGTGATGTCTTTGGTGGTGCTCGTGGCTCCACCGCTGCTCCACCCCATCGTCTACGGCATCAAGACCCACGAGATCCAACAGAGCATCAAGAGGAGCATCAAGAAGAACATCAAGCACCCGCTGACCACTCAGGACAAGTGACCAGATGCCCTCCCAGCCTCAGCAGAAGTTTAGTTTCTTGTGATTTCATATTTAATTTTCATGCAGATTAAGTTGTTTGTTCATTTGAAATGATTATTTCACAATAAAATGACATTGATCCAAAGGACAGCAGCAGTGTCGGAGTTCCACAAGGCTCTGTTCTCGGACCACTGCTATTTTCACTATACATCAACGATTTACCGGATGTCTGCCCTGAATTGAATACGTTGATGTATGCGGATGATGCTGTCCTTTTTATCCAGGGTAGGGATGTCAGCACTGTTGCTGCCAAGCTTACAACTGGACTTAGTAAGGTGCACAACTGGCTTCAACAAAGCTGCCTCTTACTCAATTTAAAAAAGACAGTTTGTAGCAAAAAAAAACAACAGTGAATCAGTCAAACTCTTCTGTATTTTTGGATGGAGAGGAATTGGAGTTGGTGACTCAATATAAATATCTCGGAGTTATATTAGATTGTAAACTCACATTCAAAAAACACATTAAAAAAGTTACAAATACCATCAAATTTAATATGCAAAATTTCAAACAGATTCGGCCATTTATTCCAGCAGAGGCAGCAAAGTCTGACCTCCTTCTCTGCTCTTCTCTCATATTGACTCTTGTTTTACAGTGTGTCACTGCTCTCAAGCCAATTGAACAACTGTACAAAAGATCAATAAAGATATTGGATCGGAATCCCCAATCCTATCACATATGTCCACTTTTAGACAAATATAAGTTTTTAAATTTCGAAAATCTAAATTTTTAAAAATATTGTTGTCTTGTATATAAAGTCCTAAATGGCATTGCCCCACCACCTATGGTAGAATTCATCCAAAAAAGGAACCGTGAGCCCAGCACCAGATCCACAATGAGGGGAGACTGTGAAGTCCAGTTTAGAAAGTGCACCTTTGCCCAAAACGTTCTTTCTATAAAGGGCTGTTTGAGCTGGAACACTCTGCCTGCTGCAGTCAGGGACAGCGCCACCTTTGGGTCTTTTAAAAAACAACTAAAGGGTTGGCTATTTAATAATCAAAGATGTGATCACTAAAAAACATTTTAATATTTTTAGACTAGTGTGAGAGTGAATGTGAGTGTATGAAGCTGAGTGTGTGTGTGTAAGTTGTAGTGAGTGAGTGCATGAGCACTTTAACTAAAAGCACCTTAGTATTAGAACTACCTCATGGCACTTTGTTTTATGTCTTGTCCAACCATGTGTATAATGTTTGTTGTATTGTCTTAATCTAGAGTGTGTTTTATTATTGTCACTGCATGTTCTGCCCTTTTACTCTATCCTGTTTTACCCCTCCCAATAAGACTACGGGTGGAAATGAGCTCCTAGCTAAATCCGGTGTATTTACGGTCGTTCATTAATACATGCTGTCCCATTCAAATAAATAAATAAAGTTAAAAAAAGGACACCTCTTGTTCTTTAAAGTCAAATCTTCTAAAGTTGTTCCTTCAGAATCAGAATCAGAATCAGAAAGATTTTTATTGCCATTGTCAAGTGAACAGAGTTCACAAAACTAGGAACTTGTCTCGGTGATAAGGTGCAAACATAAAACACTAAATAATAGTAATAACTAGAGTATAGACACTAAATAATAATAACTAAAATATAGCTATAATATACTAAAAAATAATAAGCAATCCAAATAACAAAAAGGTTCAGATGAGCAGCATCAGAACAGTAGTGCAAACATGACGTAATTAAAGTGACTGGTGATATAAAGTGTCTTTGTGCAGATGTTCTGAATTGTTTATGAGTCCAACAGCAGAGGGAAAGAAACTGTTCTTGTGACGGGAGGTTCTGGTCCTGATGGACCGTAGCCTCCTGCCAGAGGGAAGTGGCTCAAATAGTCCATGTCCAGGGTGAGAAGTGTCATCTGCTCTCCGGCCTGCTCGCCCCCGAGTCCTGGAGACGTACCGGTCCTGGAGACGTACAGGTCCTGGAGACGTACAGGTCCTGGAGACGTACAGGTCCTGGAGACGTACAGGTCCTGGAGACGTACAGGTCCTGGAGACGTACAGGTCCTGGACAGATGGAAGGCTGCAGCCAATCACCTTCTCGGCAGAGCGCACAATGCGCTGCAGTCTGTTTGTCCCTGACAGTGGCTCCAGCACCACACAGTGATGGAAGAGGTGAGGATGGACTCACTGATGGCCATGTAGAACTGCACCATCATCTGGACTGGCAGCTTGGCTTTCCTTAGCTGCCGCAGGAAGTACAACCTCTGCTGGGCCTTCTTGATGAGGGAGTTGATGGTCGGCTCCCACCTGAGGTCCTGTGTGATGTAAGTGCCCAGGAACCGGAAGGAGTCCACTGTGGTGATGGGGGAGTCTGTCAGGGAGAGAGGAGGCAGGAGGGCTCTGACTTTCCTGAAGTCCACGATCATCTCCACTGTCTTCTGGGTGTTGAGATCCAGGTTGTTGCTGCTGCACCAGGACACCAGCCGGTCCACCTCCCTCCTGTAGGCAGACTCATCGCCGTCAGAGATGAGCCCGATGAGGGTGGTGTCATCCGCAAACTTAACCAGTTTGACGGAGTCGTGGCCGGAGGTGCAGAAGTTTGTGTACAGGGAGAAGAGCAGAGGGGAAAGTACACAGCCCTGTGGAGTTCCTGTGCTGATGGTCCGGGAGTCTGAGACATTCTTCCCCAGCCGCACGCACTGCCTCTGATCCGTCAGGAAGTCAGTGATCCACCTGCAGGTGGAGTCAGGCACGTTTAGCTGAGCAAGCTTGTCCTGGAGCAGAGCAGGGAGGATGGTGTTGAAAGCAGAGCTGAAGTCCACAAACAGGATCCTGGCGTAGGTTCCTGGAGAGTCCAGATGCTGGAGGATGAAGTGGAAAGCCAGGTTAATGGCATCGTCCACAGACCGGTTAGATCTGTAGGCGAACTGCAGGGGGTCCAGGAGGGGGGAGGTGAAGGACTTGAGGTGGGTCAAGACCAGGCGCTCAAATGACTTCATGACTACAGACGTCAGCGCCACAGGTCTGTAGTCATTAAGTCCAGTGATCCTTGTCTTCTTGGGGACGGGGACGATGGTGGACTGCTTGAAGCAGGCAGGGACATGGCATGACTCCAGGGAGGTGTTAAAGATGTCCGTGAACACAGGAGCCAGTTCTTTAGCGCAGTGTCTCAGGGTGGAGGGAGAGACACCGTCCGGGCCTGGGGCCTTGCGGGGGTTCTGCTTACTAAAGAGTTTAGCCACGTCCTGCTCCAAGACAGTGAGAGCAGTGGGGGAGGAGGAGGGGTCCGGGTTGGGCATGACTGGAATGTCTATGGTGGTGCGGGGGGTGGGGCAGGGGGGGTGTCAAACCTGGAATAAAAGTCGTTCAACTCTTCTGCCAGTCGTTTGTTGTCCACAGCGGGAGGGGCTCTGGGCTTGTAGTTTGTAATTTGCCTAAGCCCTCTCCAGACAGAGCCAGAGTCATTTGACGAGAAATGGTGCTTCAGACGTGTATTGTACCTCGACTTAGCTTTCTCCACGTCTCTGCTAAATGAGTACCTGCTGCGTCTGAAGCTTTCTCGTTCTCCGGATCTGTGTGCTGTTTCACCTTCCCTCCTAAGCTGCCTCAGTCTGGGTGTGAACCAGGGTTTGTCGTTGTTGAAGGTGACTCTGGTACATGACGGAATGATGCTGTCCTCGCAGAACTGAATGTATGACGTCACAGTGTCTGTGTACTCATCCAAGCTGTTCGATGCAGATTTAAACATATTCCAGTCTGTAAGATCCAAACACGTCTGAAGCTCCTCCACAGCCTCACTGGTCCACTTTTTAGAAGTCCTCACTGTCGGCTTGGAGAGCTTCAGCCGTTGTTTGTAGGCAGGGATGAGATGAATCACTGCGTGGTCTGAGAAGCCAAGAGCTGCGCGGGGCACCACACGATACGCACCGCTGACTGTTGTGTAATAGTGATCCAGCGTATTCTGCTCTCTCGTGGGGCAGTTTATAAATTGTTTGGCAGTTCTTGGCTCAGATTCCCTTTATTAAAATCCCCCAGGATAATCAATAAAGAGTCCGGGAAGGTCCGCTCTATCTTCAGTACCTGGTCTGCGAGCGCGCGTTGAGCCTCGCGCACGTCCGCACATGGCAGAATGTAAACAGCAGCCAAGATGAATGAGGCGAACTCACGTGGAGCGTGGAATGGTTTACAGTTAATGAAAAGATATTCCAGAGTTGGGAGATCACAGTTACGTCCGAGCACCATGCATTGTTGATAAAGAAACCGACCCCTCCACCTTTTGTCTTTCCTCCGGCGTTAGCCCGCTGCCTGTCCGCGCGGTAGAGCTGGAACCCCGCCAGGTTAAGCGAGCAGTCCGGGATGTGCTCATTGAGCCAAGTCTCCGTGAAGCACAAGATGCAGGAGGAAGAAAAGTCTCTGTTTTCTCTGTTTCTTCTTATCAGCGGTGCCAGCTCGTCCATTTTGTTGCTGAGTGACCGGACGTTGGAGAGGAATATCCCAGGTAAGGGCGTCCGTGTGCCGTGTCTCCTCAGACGCACGAGAGCACCTGAGCGCTTCCCCCGTCTACGTCGCCTCACTCTTTTGGCCATTTAAAGAATGGATTTTAAAAAATCTTTCTCTCATGTTCTAACGTAGTTCCTCATCACCTGTTGTAGGTCCTGGAGGTCTGGGTCCATGCTGCTGTAGGTCCTGGAGGTCTGGGTCCATGCTGCTGTAGGTCACAGAGGTCTGGGTCCATGCTGCTGTAGGTCATGGAGGTCTGGGTCCATGCTGCTGTAGGTCACAGAGGTCTGGGTCCATGCTGCTGTAGGTCACAGAGGTCTAGGTCCATGCTGCTGTAGGTCATGGAGGTCTGGGTCCATGCTGCTGTAGGTCCTGGAGGTCTGGGTCCATGCTGCTGTAGGTCCTGGAGGTCTGGGTCCATGCTGCTGTAGGTCCTGGAGGTCTGGGTCCATGCTGCTGTAGGTCCTGGAGGTCTAGGTCCATGCTGCTGTAGGTCACAGAGGTCCATGCTGCTGTAGGTCATGGAGGTCTGGGTCCATGCTGCTGTAGGTCCTGGAGGTCTAGGTCCATGCTGCTGTAGGTCACAGAGGTCTAGGTCCGTGCTGCTGTAGGTCACAGAGGTCTGGGTCCATGCTGCTGTAGGTCCTGGAGGTCTGGGTCCATGCTGCTGTAGGTCCTAGAGGTCTGGGTCCATGCTGCTGTAGGTCACAGAGGTCTGGATCCATGCTGCTGTAGGTCACAGAGGTCTGGGTCCATGGTCCATGCTGCTGTAGGTCCTGGAGGTCTGGGTCCATGCTGCTGTAGGTCCTGGAGGTCTGGGTCCATGCTGCTGTAGGTCCTGGAGGTCTGGGTCCATGCTGCTGTAGGTCATGGAGGTCTGGGTCCATGCTGCTGTAGGTCACAGAGGTCTGGGTCCATGCTGCTGTAGGTCCTGGAGGTCTGGGTCCATGCTGCTGTAGGTCCTGGAGGTCTGGGTCCATGCTGCTGTAGTTTCAGGTGTCTCAGTCCATGCTGCTGTAGGTCACAGAGGTCTGGGTCCATGCTGCTGTAGGTCCTGGAGGTCTGGGTCCATGCTGCTGTAGGTCACAGAGGTCTGGGTCCATGCTGCTGTAGGTCATGGAGGTCTGGGTCCATGCTGCTGTAGGTCACAGAGGGCTGGGTCCATGCTGCTGTAGGTCATGGAGGTTTAGGTCCATGCTGTTGGAGGTCCTGGAGGGTCTGGATCCATGCTGCTGTAGGTCACAGAGGTCTGGGTCCATGCTGCTGTAGGTCCTAGAGGTCTGGGTCCGTGCTGCTGTAGGTCACAGAGGTCTGGGTCCGTGCTGCTGTAGGTCCTAGAGGTCTGGGTCCATGCTGCTGTAGGTCACAGAGGTCTGGGTCCATGCTGCTGTAGGTCACAGAGGTCTGGGTCCATGCTGCTGTAGGTCACAGAGGTCTGGGTCCATGCTGCTGTAGGTCACAGAGGACTGGGTCCATGCTGCTGTAGGTCCTGGAGGTCTGGGTCCATGCTGCTGTAGGTCATGGAGGTCTGGGTCCCTGCTGCTGTAGGTCATGGAGGTCTGGGTCCATGCTGCTGTAGGTCACAGAGGTCTGGGTCCATGCTGCTGTAGGTCATGGAGGTCTGGGTCCATGCTGCTGTAGGTCACAGAGGTCTGGGTCCATGCTGCTGTAGGTCATGGAGGTTTAGGTCCATGCTGTTGGAGGTCCTGGAGGGTCTGGGTCCGTGCTGCTGTAGGTCCTAGAGGTCTGGGTCCATGGTCCATGCTGCTGTAGGTCATGGAGGTCTGGGTCCATGCTGCTGTAGGTCACAGAGGTCTGGGTCCATGCTGCTGTAGGTCACAGAGGTCTGGGTCCATGCTGCTGTAGTTTCAGGTGTCTCAGTCCATGCTGCTGTAGGTCATGGAGGTTTAGGTCCATGCTGCTGTAGGTCACAGAGGTCTGGGTCCATGGTCCATGCTGCTGTAGGTCCTAGAGGTCTGGGTCCATGGTCCATGCTGCTGTAGGTAACAGAGGTCTGGGTCCATGCTGCTGTAGTTTCAGGTGTCTCAGTCCATGCTGCTGTAGGTCATGGAGGTTTAGGTCCATGCTGTTGGAGGTCCTGGAGGGTCTGGGTCCGTGCTGCTGTAGGTCCTAGAGGTCTGGGTCCATGGTCCATGCTGCTGTAGGTCCTAGAGGTCTGGGTCCATGGTCCATGCTGCTGTAGGTAACAGAGGTCTGGGTCCATGCTGCTGTAGTTTCAGGTGTCTCAGTCCATGCTGCTGTAGGTCATGGAGGTTTAGGTCCGTGCTGCTGTAGGTCACAGAGGTCTGGGTCTCAGTCCATGCGTTTGTGGTGGTGCCTCAGAGGACTACACTTGGAGGATCTTCAGTGTGGAGAAAGAGAAATACACTTCTCTGGTTAGCATCTGAACATGAGTCACAGAATAAGGGTTGAATCCACTTGAGTCAAAGGTTGTTGGAAATAGGAATAATGTGAAAGTTTTGCTTTTGGTTTTACTTTCTGTAGCCACAGCTGCGCTGGGGCAGACTGACGGAAGCGAGGCTGCCAATCTGCGCCATCGGCCCCTCCGACCACCTCCAACACTCACGCACACTCCACTTTCATACTCGGCAATGTGGGTGAATTATTGTATTATTAACTTTAGATTTATATACGAGTTACGTCCTCGTTCTGAGGTGCTTCATTCTGGTCCAGAGGGAGTTTATTTGAGAACTTATCGAGTAAAATGATCTGCTACATGGACACGTGTGTGTGTCTGAGACTCTCACCTGTCCCACCTGTCCCACCTGTCCCCCCTGTCCCACCTGAGACTCTCACCTGTCCCACCTGTCCCACCTGTCCCCCCTGTCCCACCTGAGACTCTCACCTGTCCCACCTGTCCCACCTGAGACTCTCACCTGTCCCCCCTGTCCCCCCTGTCCCACCTGAGACTCTCACCTGTCCCCCCTGTCTCACCTGTCCCACCTGTCCCACCTGAGACTCTCACCTGTCCCCCCTGTCCCACCTGAGACTCTCACCTGTCCCACCTGTCCCACCTGTCCCCCCTGTCCCACCTGAGACTCTCACCTGTCCCACCTGTCCCACCTGAGACTCTCACCTGTCCCCCCTGTCCCACCTGAGACTCTCACCTGTCCTCCCTGTCTCACCTGTCCCCCCGTCACCCCCGTCCCCCCTGTCTCAGCTCAGGTCAAAGGGATAATTCTAAAGTGCTGATGTCGTGGCTCAGTGTTTCAGCATCAGGTATCACCACATGATGACATCACGAGGTGGAACAGAGAGTTTTCAGGCTGAGAAGAACTTGTGTTAAATCTGCAGGTTTGAGTTAAACATGTGAATGAAACAAAACGACTCCAGGTGTGACGAAGAAACGATCTGACACACCCCGGGAGGGCATCTGACTCTTTCCCCGGGGAGAGGTCTGGTCTCTTTATAACCTCCAGTCTCCTCCGTCCTCTTCACTCCACCTGTCCTCAGTCTCCTCCGTCCTCTTCACTCCACCTGTCCTCCGTCTCCTCCGTCCTCTTCACTCCACCTGTCCTCTGTCTCCTCCGTCTTCTCTGTCCTCTTCACTCCACCTGTCCTCTGTCTCCTCCGTCCTCTTCACTCCACCTGTCCTCTGTCTCCTCCGTCACCTCCGTCTCCTCCGTCTCCTCCGTCCTCTTCACTCCACCTGTCCTCCGTCTCCTCCGTCTTCTCTGTCCTCTTCACTCCACCTGTGATTCATGTTCATTATGAAGAACTGTGTTTAGTCCTGGTTTAGTCCTGGTTTAGACCTGGTTTAGACCTGGTTTGGTCCTGGTTTAGACCTGGTTTGGTCCTGGTTTAGACCTGGTTTAGACCTGGTTTGGTCCTGGTTTAGACCTGGTTTGGTCCTGGTTTAGACCTGGTTTAGACCTGGTTTGATCCTGGTTTAGACCTGGTTTGGTCCTGGTTTAGTCCTGGTTTAGACCTGGTTTAGACCTGGTTTAGACCTGGTTTGATCCTGGTTTAGACCTGGTTTGATCCTGGTTTAGACCTGGTTTGGTCCTGGTTTGGTCCTGGTTTAGACTTGGTTTAGACCTGGTTTAGACTTGGTTTAGACCTGGTTTGGTCCTGGTTTAGACCTGGTTTGGTCCTGGTTTAGTTCTGGTTTAATCCTGGTTTAGACTTGGTTTAGACCTCGTTTGGTCCTGGTTTAGACCTGGTTTAGACCTGGTTTGGTCCTGGTTTAGTCCTGGTTTAGACCTGGTTTAGACCTGGTTTGGTCCTGGTTTAGACCTGGTTTAGACCTGGTTTGGTCCTGGTTTAGACCTGGTTTGGTCCTGGTTTAGTTCTGGTTTAATCCTGGTTTAGACTTGGTTTAGACCTGGTTTGGTCCTGGTTTAGACCTGGTTTAGACTTGGTTTAGACCTGGTTTGGTCCTGGTTTGGTCCTGGTTTAGACCTGGTTTAGACCTGGTTTAGACCTGGTTTGGTCCTGGTTTAGTCCTGGTTTAGACCTGGTTTAGTCCTGGTTTAGACCTGGTTTAGACCTGGTTTGGTCCTGGTTTAGTCCTGGTTTAGACCTGGTTTAGACCTGGTTTGGTCCTGGTTTAGACCTGGTTTAGTCCTGGTTTAGACCTGGTTTAGACCTGGTTTAGACCTGGTTTGGTCCTGGTTTGGTCCTGGTTTAGACCTGGTTTAGACCTGGTTTAGACCTGGTTTAGACCTGGTTTGGTCCTGGTTTAGACCTGGTTTAGACCTGGTTTGGTCCTGGTTTAGACCTGGTTTAGACCTGGTTTAGACCTGGTTTAGACCTGGTTTGGTCCTGGTTTAGACCTGGTTTAGACCTGGTTTAGACCTGGTTTAGACCTGGTTTGGTCCTGGTTTAGACCTGGTTTAGACCTGGTTTAGACCTGGTTTAGACCTGGTTTAGACCTGGTTTAGACCTGGTTTGGTCCTGGTTTAGTTCTGGTTTAATCCTGGATGCTCCTCTGTAAGTTCTGGTAAAGTTTTGTGCACTTTTGTTCTTTTCTAAATCTAATGATGTCTTTAGAAGTTCTCCAAACTCCAAAGATGTTTCTCCTTCTCGTTCTTTGGGATCAGCTCCACAAAATCATCATATGAATCTTCTGGTTTAAAGTCCTTTCACCTGAAACACTCAGGTCTGTGATTCAAGACTCATTCAGAAGCATGTCAAAAGTATAATCCAATAGAAACATCTTTACAGAATATACAGGATGAAAATATGGGCTGGTGCTCTGTACATATTTACAGATCATGTGCAGCTTTAGTTTATGTGCAAACCGTGGGGCTGAATAATGGATCCTTTTTCTGAAGCTGTTGTGAAAAAATCCTGTGACTTTATTTCTCCAGAGAAGAACATTTCTGTTGCACATGGACCAGGAAATACAGACACATGAAAACTCCACCAAGTCCTCAGGTTCTACACAGATTCTGTCTAAGACTAGACCTGGTTTAGACCTGGTTTAGACCTGGTTTAGACCTGGTTCAGTCCTGTTTAGTCCTGGTTTAGTCCTGGTTCAGGCCTGGTTCAGTCCTGGTTTAGTCCTGGTGCAGTCCTGGTTTAGTCCTGGTTCAGTCCTGGTTCAGTCCTGGTTTAGTCCTGGTTCAGTCCTGGTTCAGTCCTGGTTCAGTCCTGGTTCAGTCCTGGTTTAGTCCTGGTTCAGTCCTGGTTTAGTCCTGGTTTAGTCCTGGTGCAGTCCTGGTTTAGTCCTGGTTCAGTCCTGGTTTAGTCCTGGTTCAGTCCTGGTTCAGTCCTGGTTCAGTCCTGGTTCAGTCCTGGTTTAGTCCTGGTTTAGTCCTGGTTCAGTCCTGGTTCAGTCCTGGTTTAGTCCTGGTTTAGTCCTGGTTCAGTCCTGGTTTAGTCCTGGTTTAGTCCTGGTTTAGTCCTGGTTTAGTCCTGGTTTAGTCCTGGTTCAGTCCTGGTTCAGTCCTGGTTCAGTCCTGGATTGGTCTCATGATGAACCTGACGATCTCGTTGACGTTCTTCTCGTCTGTCTCGCCCCTCGAGCGTGGTCTTCTCGTGGTTACCGTGGCGATGTACTTCCTGTCTGTGCTCCTGTCCATGTTTCTGACCGCCATGATCTCATTGGACACCCGTCTGCACCGCCCGATGTACGTGCTCCTCGCCAACCTCGTGCTGTGCGGCGTGCTGGGCGGGTCCACACTCTGCCCCTTCCTCCTGCGCTTCCTGCTGTGGGGGCGGAGTCAGCTCTCATTCGTCGACTGCTTGGTTCAGGTGTTCTTCGCGAATGTCTACACAGGAGTCATGTTCTGTCTGCTCGCTCTCATGGCGTTCGACCGCTACGTGGCCATTTGTTTACCGCTGCGTTACCATAGCATCATGACCCCGGCCAGACTCCGCCTCCTGCTGCTGTCGCTCTACTGCTTCGTGTTGACGATGGCGGCAGTCCAGGCGTATCTCACGTCTCGTGAGGCTCTGTGCAGATTCGCCATCTATAAACTCATGTGTGACTCTCTGGCCCTGTCGCACCTGTCCTGCCGCCAAACCCCCATGGTCGGCGCCTTCGGGCTCTTGTGCTCCTTCTGCGTCGTCATGCTCCCCTGCATCCTTGTGCTCCTCTCGTACACTCAGATCTTTATTGTGGTCCTCAAAACCTCGGGCGCGTCGAGGAGGAAGGCGTTCAGAACCTGCACGCCACACCTCATCACCTTCGCCAACTTCTCCATGGCATCGTTCTTCGGCGTGATAAACCGCCGCCTCACCGATGATGTGCCCCGGTCTGTGAACATTGTGGTGTGTTTGGTGGTGCTCGTGGCTCCACCGCTGCTCCACCCCATCGTCTACGGCATCAAGACCCACGAGATCCAACAGAGCATCAAGAGGAGCATCAAGAAGAACATCAAGCACCCGCTGACCACTCAGGACAAGTGACCAGATGCCCTCCCAGCCTCAGCAGAAGTTTAGTTTCTTGTGGTTTCATATTTAATTTTCATGCAGATGAAGTTGTTTGTTCATTTGAAATGATTATTTCACAATAAAATGACATTGATCCAAAGGACGCCTCTTGTTCTTTAAAGTCAAATCTTCTAAAGTTGTTCTTTCATTTATTCATTTAAAGAATGGATTTTCACAAGCCCTTTATGACGAGTAATAGATCGAGGCCAGTTACCGGGGCCCCACCCTGGAGCCAGGCCTGGGGTGGGTGCTTGCCAACGAGCGCCTGGTGGCCGGGCCTTCCCCCATGGGGCCCGGCCGGGCTCAGCCCGGAGGAGCGATGTGAGGCCGTCCTCCCGTGGACTCACCACCCGCAGGAGGATCCATAAGGGGCTGGTGCAGAAAGATCTGGGCGGCAGCCGAAGGCAGGGCCCTTGGCAACCAGATCTCCGGACATGGAGACTAGCTCTGGGGAACCCAACTCTTTGAAGGGGGGGCTGGATTCTCCATTTCTCTGGCGTTGCCCACGGGGAACGGCGGCGGGCTGGTGTGGGCCAACACACAGCTCAGCCGCTGTGTGTTGGAGTTCACCCCGGTGAACGAGAGGGTCACGTCCCTGCGCCTTCGGGTCGGGGACAGGTCTCTCACTGTTGTCTCGGCCTACGGGCTGAACAGCAGTGCAGAGTACCCGGCCTTCTTGGAGTGGAGTGGCGACTCCGTTGTTCTCCTGGGGGACTTCAACACCCACATGGGCAACGACAGTGACACCTGGAGAGGGGTGATTGGGAGGAACGGCCTCCCTGATCTGAACTAGAGCGGTGTTCTGTTATTGGACTTCTGTACTAGTCACAGTTTGTCCATAACGAACACCATGTTCGAGCACAAGGGTGTCCACCAGTGCACGTGGCACCAGGACACCCTAGGAGGGAGGTCGATGATCGACTTTGTTGTCGTGTCATCTGACCTCCGGCTGCGTGTCTTGGACACTCGGGTGAAGAGAGGGGCAGAGCTGTCAACTGATCACCACCTGGTTGGGAGTTGGGTCTGCTGGCGGGGGAGGAAGTCGGAGAGACCTGGCAGGCCTAAGCGCGTAGTGAAGGTCTGTTAGGAACGTCTGGCAGAGCCCTCTGTCAGGGGCACCTTCAACTCACACCTCCGGGAGAGCTTCTCCCAGATTCCGGGGGAGGCTGGGGACATAGAGTCCGAGTGGACTTTGTTCTCGGCCTCTATTGTCGATCCGGCTGCCCGTAGCTGTGGTCGTAAGATCTGTGGTGCCTGTCGCTGTGGCAATCACCGAACCCGGTGGTGGACACCGGAAGTAAGAGATGCCGTCAGGCTGAAGAAGGAGTCTTATCGGGCCTTGTTAGCTCATGGGACTCCTGAGGCAGCCGACAGGTACCAGCGGGCCAGGCATGCTGCAGCACGGGTGGTCACAGAGGCAAAAACCCGGGGTTGGGAGGAGTTCGGGGAGGCCATGGAGGAAGACTATCGGACGGCCTCAAAGAAATTCTGACAAACCGTCCGGTGCCTCAGGAAGGGGAAGCAGTGCTTCACCAACACTGTTTACGGTGGGGGTGGGGAGCTGTTGACCTCGACTGGGGATGTTATTGGACGGTGGAAGGAGTACTTTGAGGATCTCCTCAATCCTGTTGTCACATCTTCTGAAGAGGAAGCAGAGGCTGGGGACTCAGAGGCGGACTCGTTCATCACCCTGGCTAAAGTTACTGAGGTGGTTAAAGCTCCTCGGTGGCAAGGTCCCGGGGGTGCATGAGATCCGTCTTAAGTCTCTGGATGTTGTGAGTCTTGGCTGACACGTCTCTGCAACATTGCGTGACGGTCGGGGACAGTACCTCTGGACTGGCAGACCGGGGTGGTGGTCCCTCTGTTTAAGAAGGGGGACCGGAGGGTGTGTTCCAGCTATCAGGGAATCACACTCCTCAGCCTTCCCGGTAAGGTCTATTCCAGGGTGCTGGAGAGGAGAATTCGACCGGTAGTCGAACCTCGGATTCAGGAGGAGCAGTGTGGTTTTCGTCTCGGCCGGGGAACACTCGACCAGCTCTATACTCTCCATCGGGTGCTCGAGGGTGCATGGGAGTTTGCCCAACCAGTCCACATGTGCTTTGTGGATCTGGGAGTACGGGGCCCGGGGCTCTTTGCTAAGGGCTGTTCGGTCCCTGTATGACCGGAGCAGGAGCTGTGTTCAGATTGTCGGTAGTAAGTCGGACCCGTTTCCGGTGCATGTTGGACTCCAGGGCTGCCCTTTGTCACCGGTTCTGTTCATTATATTTATGGACAGAATTTCTAGGCGCAGTCAGGTGCCGGAGGGGATCCGGTTTGGGAACCACAGGATCTCATCTCTGCTGTTTGCAGATGATGTTGTCCTGATGGCTTCATCGAACCGGGACCTCCAATGTGCACTGGGGTTTGCAGCCAAGTGTGAAGCGGCTGGGATGAGGATCAGCTCCTCCAAATCCGAGGCCATGGTTCTTGACTGGAAAAAGGTGACTTGCCCTCTCCGGGTGGTGGAGAGTCCTCCTCAGGTGGAGGAGTTCAAGTATCTCAGGGTCTTGTTCACAAGTGAGGGGAGGATGGAGCGTGAGATTGACAGGTGAATCGGTGCAGCGTCGGCAGTGATGCGGTCGTTGTACTGGACCGTTGTGGTGAAAAGGGAGCTGAGCCGAAAGGCAAAGCTCTTGATTTACCATCAGTCTACGTCATGAGCTCTGGGTAATGACCGAAAGGACGAGATCGCCGATACAAGCGGCCAAAATGAGTTTCCTCCACAGAGTGTCTGGATGCTTCCTTAGAGATAGAGTGAGGAGCACGGGAGGAGCTCAGAGTAGAGCCGCTGCTTCTCCATGTGGAGAGGAGCAGCTGAGGTGGCTCGGGCGTCTGATCCGGATGCCTCCTGGACGCCTCCCTCGGGAGGTGTTCTGGGAACGTCCCACCGGGAGGAGGCCCCGGGAAAGACCCAGGACACGCAAGAGGGACTATGTCTCCCGGCTGGCCTGGGAACGCCTTGGGGTCCCCCCGGAGGAGCTGGAGGAAGTGTCCGGGGTGAAGGAAGTCTGGAAGTCCCTGCTTAGACTGTTGCCCCCGCGACCCGGCCCCGGATAAGAGGAAGAAAATGGATGGATGGATGGAGAATGGATTTTTAAAAATTCTTTCTCTCATGTTCTAACATAGTTCCTCATCATAAATCTGCTTGAAGAGAGTGATCTCTCCCAGGCCCCATTCAAACCCTCCTTACAGTTAGCAGTACGAGCCTGTATGAGGCTCCGCCCACAAGCCTACGTCCCGCATGCTCCACACGACAATTCTCCACTCCGCTGAGTGTGCTGTGAGAGTGCTCTGAAGGGGGAGGGACTTAGCACGGGGAGCAAAGAGAGGGGATAATTTAATAAAAGAAACATGGTGATGTAAATATGTGACACATATCCCCTCTTTAAATCTGCTGCTCAGAGGCTTGTGTAGGATTAAAGTAGGTTTAGATGTTCCTCACGGGTGTGACGCAGGGGTCAGAGGTCACTCATGTAAGTTCTTTTGTAAAGCGGAACTCGTGTGCAGCTCGCACTGGGCTTTAACCATATATTGTGGTGTTAAGTGTTTTGCAAATGTTATTGTGATGTCAAAATATGTACCTTGTAATAATAAAAGATTTAAAAAAAACAGACGTTTATACCTGTTACTGCAGCTTTCATAGTTTAAGCGTTCATTTTGTCTGAAGCTCCTGTACCATCTCTGACCATCTGAGTGACATCACTGCTCATAAAAACAAACTGTGGTTTATGAATTTTTATTGACCAAGTGAAACAGACGGAATATGGATATGAAATATGCAAATATGCAAATTACCCAGAATGAAAACACAAAGTTTTCAAAAGAGTGAGAACATAAGATACAGCCCTGATCTGCTCTGGCCTGGGCTTTGAAGATTAAAGATGAGATCAATCAACAGTTATCTGTTGTTATTTGATTAAAGGCTAAGATGTTTAATGAAGCCCGTCTGTGATGTGAGCGCATACAACCAGGAGCAGGATGTTTCCAACCGGAGGAGGAGGTCCTGGAGGTTTGAAACCATGCTGTTGGAGGTCATGGAGGTTTAGGTCCATGTTTTTGGAGGACGTGGAGGTCTGGATCCATGCTGCTGTAGGTCACAGAGGTCTGAGTCCATGCTGCTGTAGGTCACAGAGGTCTGGATCCATGCTGCTGTAGGTCACAGAGGTCTGAGTCCATGCTGCTGTAGGTCACAGAGGTCTGAGTCCATGCTGCTGTAGGTCATGAAGGTTTAGGTCCATGCTGCTGTAGGTCCTGGAGGTCTGGGTCCATGCTGCTGTAGGTCATGAAGGGTTAGGTCCATGCTGCTGTAGGTCCTGGAGGTCTGGGTCCATGCTGCTGTAGGTCATGAAGGGTTAGGTCCATGCTGCTGTAGGTCCTGGAGGTCTGGGTCCATGCTGCTGTAGGTCATGAAGGGTTAGGTCCATGCTGCTGTAGGTCCTGGAGGTCTGGGTCTGTGCTGCTGTAGGTCCTGGAGGTCTGGGTCCATGCTGCTGTAGGTCATGAAGGTTTAGGTCCATGCTGCTGTAGGTCACGGAGGTCTGGGTCCATTCTGCTGTAGGTCACAGGTCTGGGTCCATGCTGCGGTAGGTCCTGGAGGTCTGGGTCCATGTTGCTGTAGGTCATGAAGGTTTAGGTCCATGCTGCTGTAGGTCCTGGAGGTTTAGGTCCATGCTTTTAGAAGAAGAAGTGAAGATCTCACACTGGAGAAATTCTTCTCTGCATTTTAACCCATCCTATATATACTGTATATATATTAGGAGCAGTGGGCAGCACACACATTAGGGCGCCCGGGGACCATCTCCACCTCTTTTTGGAGGTCGTGGATGTCTGGGTCCGTGCTGCTGTAGGTCCTGGAGGTCTGGGTCCATGCTGCTGTAGGTCCTGGAGGTCTGGGTCCATGCTGCTGTAGGTCATGGAGGTCTGGGTCCATGCTGCTGTAGGTCCTGGAGGTCTGGGTCCATGCTGCTGTAGGTCATGGAGGTTTAGGTCCATGCTGCTGTAGGTCCTGGAGGTCTGGGTCTGTGCTGCTGTAGGTCCTGGAGGTCTGAGTCCATGCTGCTGTAGGTCACGGAGGTCTGAGTCCATGCTGCTGTAGGTCACGGAGGTCTGAGTCCATGCTGCTGTAGGTCACGGAGGTCTGAGTCCATGCTGCTGTAGGTCACGGAGGTCTGAGTCCATGCTGCTGTAGGTCACGGAGGTCTGAGTCCATGCTGCTGTAGGTCACGGAGGTCTGGGTCCATTCTGCTGTAGGTCACAGGTCTGGGTCCATGCTGCTGTAGGTCCTGGAGGTCTGGGTCTGTGCTGCTGTAGGTCCTGGAGGTCTGGGTCCATGCTGCGGTAGGTCCTGGAGGTCTGGGTCCATGTTGCTGTAGGTCATGAAGGTTTAGGTCCATGCTGCTGTAGGTCCTGGAGGTCTGGGTCCATGCTGCTGTAGATCATGAAGGTTTAGGTCCATGCTTTTAGAAGAAGAAGTGAAGATCTCACACTGGAGAAATTCTTCTCTGCATTTTAACCCATCCTATATATACTGTATATATATTAGGAGCAGTGGGCATGCTGCACACATTAGGGTCTGGGGGACCATCTCCACCTCTTTTTGGAGGTCGTGGATGTCTGGGTCCATGCTGCTGTAGGTCCTGGAGGTCTGGGTCCATGCTGCTGTAGATCACAGAGGTCTGGGTCCATGCTGCTGTAGGTCATGGAGGTCTGGGTCCATGCTGCTGTAGGTCACAGAGGTCTGGGTCCATGCTGCTGTAGGTCATGGAGGTTTAGGTCCATGCTGCTGTAGGTCCTGGAGGTCTGGGTCCATGCTGCTGTAGGTCCTGGAGGTCTGAGTCCATGCTGCTGTAGGTCCTGGAGGTCTGGGCCCATGCTGCTGTAGGTCCTGGAGGTCTGGGTCCATGCTGCTGTAGTTTCAGGTGTCTCAGTCCATGCTGCTGTAGGTCACAGAGGTCTGGGTCCATGCTGCTGTAGGTCATAGAGGACTGGGTCCATGCTGCTGTAGGTCACAGAGTTCTGGGTCCATGCTGCTGTAGGTCATGGAGGACTTGGTCCATGCTGCTGTAGGTCCTGGAGGTCTGGGTCCATGCTGTTGTAGGTCATGGAGGTTTAGGTCCATGCTGCTGTAGGTCACAGAGGTCTGGGTCTCAGTCCATGCATTTGTGGTGGTGCCTCAGAGGACTACTCTTGGAGGCTCTTCAGTGTGGCGAAAGAGAAAGACACTTCTCTGGTTAGCATCTGAACGAGTCACAGAATAAGGCTTGAATCCACTTGAGTCAAAGGTTGTTGGAAATAGGAATAATGTGAAAGTTTTGCTTTTAGTCAGCTCAGACACAGTCATTTGGATAATTGGACAGATTTGAAAGTTTCTCTCCTCAACTGTTGCCGCTCTCTGTGTTGAAGCTGGACTAGCCTGGGTCTGGACTGGCCTGGTGTGATGGGGGCTGTGACCACCTGGATACATCTTCCTGAAGCCAAAGAGTTAAATCTGTTACCATGGCAACGGGGATGCTTCTCAACGTTTCAATGGTCAGTCTATAATGCTACATTTGGACCTCATGCTGTTGCTGCTGGGAAATGTCCGATCTCTCAGCTTTAGACCAGAGGCTCCTAACGTTTATCACCTCAGGGCCTTTACCGTACAAAGTGACCTGGAGCTGATGAAGTGTCCAGAGTGTGACATCACCCACAGAGTTTGCCTCCAAATGAAGCTCATCGAGGCTAGCAGTTATAGCAGCTAATTTGGAGCCCAGTTGAAATTCTGACCGCAAGTATCATAGCAACCAAAGAGCCAATCAGAAGCGAGGCTGTTGAAGGTAATCCCACCCCCCCCACCACAGGTTTCCCAGGAGGTGGGCGCTTAGCAAAGCTGTCAATCAAATCTGTTCCAAATGCTAGCAAGAGTGACCTCCTGGTCTGTTATTAATGTTCAGATCTTGATTTGGTACAAAATAGTGAAATAAAAACCCCAGGATCATGTAGAGTGGGTTCAGACCAACATTTGAAGGTTAGAATGAGGAGCCTGACAGTAGCGATTTCAGAGAGAGGGGCCGAACTGGAGTCCATGGAGCCCAATCATGCCCACGCTCACTTCCTGTTTCCCCAGTTCTGCCGGTTCCTCTGGAGCAGACCTCTGCAGAGCTCTCGTACCTTGCCTAGTGCGAGGCCGTAGACCAGGGGGCTGACCAGAGGCTGCACCGTGAGGAAGTAGAGCGACAGGAGAACTCTGAGCGTCAAGGGGGCGTGGCTCATATCAAAGCGACTCTGCACCAGCTCAAAGAACACCCCGAACGAGAAGCTGACGAGAGAGAGCAGGTGCGGCGTACACGTCTGCGCCGCCTTGTGCCGCGTCTGCCGCCCGCTGCCCAAACACACGGCCAGAATCCGCCCATACGAGAAGACGATGAGCACGACGAGCAGCAGCACCACGGTGAAGATGTACCCCAGACCGAAGATGTTATTCACGGAGGTGTCAGTGCACGCCAGCCTCACGATGGCAAAGTTATTGCAGTAGACTTTAGGGATGATGTTAGTGCACAGTCTGAGCGGAGCAGACAACATCACAGCCACAGCCACGGCGAGCAGGCTCCACCCCCACAGCACCGACGTCATGACCGCGATGCGACGTGGCGCCATGAGTCTGTGGTACTGCAGGGGGCGACAGATGGCCAAGTATCGATCATAAGACATAAGAGCCAAACAAGAGAACTCCACCGAGCCGTACGAGTGAATACAGAAGATTTGGAGGAAGCAGAGGGCGTAGGAGATGGTGTGCTCGTCCTGAAGGACCTGGTGGAGCAGGAAGGGGAGCAGGGCGGAGCTGCCGAACACCTCGTTCACAAACAGAGAGCAGAGGAGCAGATACATGGGCTGGTGGAGGCTCCGGGTCAAGGCGATCAGAGTCATGAGGAGCAGGTTGGAGCTCAGGATCAGCGCGTACGCACACAGTATGAGCAGGAAGTACAACCAGCGCAGGGGCCCCGGCTCCGAGTACGCCCCCAGAGAGAAGTGACTCACCTGGGTCCAGTTAGACATGACCCTGCCCCTGCGGCCCCCCATCCACACTGCTCTAAAGACACACTACGGAACATACACCAACCCCCCCTCACCATCCACACGGCTGTTTAAAGTTGCACTACGGAACATACACTAACTACAGATCGACCCATATGGGTTTTTTCATGATACGATTGTTTAGAATCCAGAGGAACCGATGGTCAATCAGCTGTGCCAATATTTATGTACGGCCAATTTAGATTATTTTCCCCAAATGATGTAATTTAAATGTACTGCAAGCTCACCCACAGACCATTTTACCACAAACCCTTACGTTTTGCGCAGTTATCTTTTGGCACTGGAGTGTTCACATGAACTTTTATGTTTATTCTTTAGGCAGCAGGTCGGACAAACTAAACATCGGCTGGTGCGTGTTCTTGGGTTCTCTTTAGATACTTCAGTAGGAGGAGGATTTACCTGCTGTCCGCACAGTGGACACTTTCAAAAGACGTTCATGTACAAAAGAAGACAAAATTAATGTTTTGGGATCTGTCTGTGCTGGACTCAACCCATATATCTGGAACCCTAAGATCACCATCCACATGTCTCCTTTAAGGGTGTTTTCACATATAGTCCCCTTTAAGCGAACCGAACTCAGTCCCCTAAAAGTGGACCAACAAGGGGACCAAGAGAACACAAAGTCAGTTCTGTTTGTGTTCACATTGTGAAAGACGAGTTCTCTTTCTGATGGAGCCTCAGTCCTCTTTCTGTTCACACTGTAGCTTCTCTAGAGCTCTGAGACCTTCACTCCTCGGCATTCTCTGTGACGGCCATCCCTCTTAATCATGGCCCCAGTTCAGAGAAAACCCACAAAATAGAACCGGGGTCCTATTCCATTATTCCTAGCTGCAGTATTCAGGCGACCGTGCCTGCCTTGAACACTCTAATTTTTTCAAAGTAAACGCTTCGGACCCCAAACTACGAGCTTTTTAACTGCAGCAACTTTAATATACGTTATTGGAGCTGGAATTAGCGCGTCTGCTGGCACCAGACTTGCCCTCCAATGGATCCTCGCTAAAGGATTTAAAGTGGACTCATTCCAATTACAAGGCCTCCAAAGAGTCCGGTTGGTTTTAAAGGGGTCTGAGTGCGCTTAGAGTGTTCACATATAAACCTATAATGCTCAGTTAGCGATCTGAGTTCACTTTAAACGCTGAAAGGGCCAAGTGTGAAAACACCCTAAAGCTACACTCTGGAACATGCACCTGTCACCCACAGCGCCCAGGCTTTACACAACTGAAGATCATTTACATTTTGAGAAAACAAGATGACCAATGTCCAAATACAAGAACTAAACCAGGACTGAACCAAACCAGGACTGAACCAAACCAGGACTGAACCAAACCAGGACTGAACCAGGACTGAACCAAACCAGGACTGAACCAGGACTGAACCAAACCAGGACTGAACCAAACCAGGACTGAACCAGAACTGAACCAGGACTGAACCAAACCAGGACTGAACCAGAACTGAACCAGGACTGAACCAAACCAGGACTGAACCAGGACTAAACCAAACCAGGACTGAACCAAACCAGGACTGAACCAGAACTGAACCAAACCAGGACTGAACCAGGACTGAACCAGAACTGAACCAGGACTGAACCAAACCAGGACTGAACCAGGACTGAACCAAACCAGGACTGAACCAGAACTGAACCAGAACTGAACCAGAACCAAACCAGGACTGAACCAGGACTAGACTGAGCTCATGATGGCCTCACAAACATATTCTGAAATACGTGGGATTCTCGTTGACAAAAACACATCACACATTTCAGTACAGAATAAAAACATTAATGCAACAGATCTGACTGAGCTCAAAGGTCAAAGTGTCTGAAAGCTGAAGTGTCCTGCTCGAGGGCACTACAGGGACTAAACCAGGACTAAACCAGGACTAAACCAGGACTAAACCAGGACTAAGGACTGATTCACACCTGAAAATCTGCACCTTGGTCCAGTCTTAGAATTTTCAGTGCTGAATTATTCTCTTTGTTTTTGAATTTTACGTCCCTCAAATCCGAACTATGGGACTATTGGCGCTGTCTCTACTGTCGTCATGACAACGGGAGCACAGAGGAGTTTTGTTTTGGGAAGTAAACAGAGACGGTGAGAAAAAAGCTCAATCAATTCCAAAGTCTGAGTTAAAAAAATCTGAAACCAAACCAGGATTAAGTCCAAGTCTAAAGCAGGTTGGCCCCAAAGACCACAGAAGAGACCGGAAGTCTAAACCGTTTCTTTTTAGTCCTGGTCTAACATTTGTGTCTTTGGTCTGAAGATCTCAGCACATTTACAGCTAATGACAAACTCAGAGTTTAAAGTAAAACAGTAAAAACACACAAAGAGAGAGGACCCTGTAACTGTGAGGGACACACATGCTTTATCAGGCTGTGACGCCCCCGCTGGGACTGACGCAGACATGCACCGCCCCAAACCTGCAGAGAAAAGAAAGTTTGACTAAAGTAATAACTGCTGAAGAGTGGAAGCTGCTGCGCCTCCTGCTGGTCATGTTTGGTACTGCACGGTCACGCCGCCTCATCCTGCGAGTTTATCTCTGATCTGAGTCTGAGCATCTGAGAAAATACACGTTTCATCCCTTCCATTTACGGCCTTTTAGGGGGAGTTTGAACTGTAGCTGTGGCTCATTGCTCAGTAGCGCCGCCTCCTGGGGGAGTGCTGACATGGCACATGGTCCTCTGTGTCTGACAGAATGAAAACTCTGACTTTTTATTTTCTGTTGTCTGCTATATCTTTATGTCTGGGACTGCGGATGGAAATGAGCACTGTGCTAAATCCGGCATATTTACGTCGGTTTGTGTGATCTTATACAAATTGTGCGTTCATTAATATGCATAAATTCCAAATAAACAAATAAAATAAATAAAAAAATGTATGACCATTTATTCAAAAGTATGTCCATTTCGACCAAATCTCCTTCAGAATCTGAAGTGTGTCCCGCTGCACCTCAGCAGCGATGGTGTGATCCAGTATCTGACCTTCGCCTGGCACCTGTTCCCTTGAACACCGGGGCCCCATGAACACTGGGGCCCCATGAACACTGGGGGCCCCATGAACACTGGGGCCCCATGAACACTGGGGCCCCATGAACACTGGGGCCCCATGAACACTGGGGCCCCGTGAACACATCTGTGGTAACTTTCCCACTGGATTAATTGTCTCTCGCTGAGGTCGGATGTGTTTTTCCTCCTCTTATCTCTTATCTGCTGCTCCGTGTCTGGAGTTTTTCTCTCATCTCTCATTTCTCCTGTTGGAGTAGATTTTCCAATCCTAAATTATAAAATTGAGAAGCCGGTCCCTCAACGCAATTGGCTTTTTTCACAAAGGAATATGGGTTTGGGAGAGACGATGGGACGTGGATCTCCGTCTGTCTGGCACCTCTGTTCTTGGACATCTGATACACCAGGGGATGTTCTTGTTCTTTCGAAAAAATGGAAAACTGGCAGCCAATAAAGCCCCGTAGCTGTCACCTATCATCTCTCACCACGGCGGAGCTGTTGTTGACCTGGTGAAGGTTTCACATCAGAAGGTGACACGGACTGAGAAACTGAACCAGCCACCAATCTGTGGAAACCCCCCGATGCCCGGATTACATTATGAACGTACTTGTGGAACTGTAGGAGTAAGAACATGGCTCAGTCCGCAATGTTACACGCCAAGAGGAGAGGACTAGCGCTCTCACGGCCCTGCAGGGGGCCTCGTGGTACCAAGTTTCTGACTAATTGTCCGTTCAGTTAAAATGTATCAATTATGTTCAATTATCTCCCAGAAATTCTGCAAACAGGACCCTTTGTTTTGACTTCTGCTGCTCTTGGACACTCCCAAGGACATCACGGCTCACCATAATCAATCAGAATCAAAAGGACGTGTTTATCAATTGGCTAGAACACGTACATGTATTTATAAAAACACTCTGCCCTTCTTACATAGCTGTCCACCTCAGCTGTCACATATTTCCTGTATTTTCATTCTTGTACTCCCCCTCCTGTAATGTTTTCCAAACAAAAAGATACCTTGTGTAAACTATTCCACTGTTATGTCTTTGTCTAGTGTTATTGATTGTACTGCATCTTTATCTGCATTTTCCATTCTGTTAAGGTGGCGCCATGGAGAAGGGCTCTGGTTGCACGTCTCTGTCTGTACTGCAGCCTTCCCTCACCTCCAAGTCAAATTTTTCTCTTGTGGAGACTAATAAAGAAACATTGAACCTTGGATTCAACTTGTTTTTCACTTGTTATCCGGCTGCGAATGACCCAGCCTTGTGCTGACCTGTTCTTGTGAAGTGTTTTGTCTTGACTTACATATTTGCCGATGCCCCGGGGGTATAAGAACTCTGTATGTTTTGTTATGATCACCGGTCTAGGGACAGATGCCTCTGTCAGGGACAGTCAGAGTGTGATTGTGCACAATCCCTAAATAAAATCAACTCTTTGGTTCAAGACAACTTTCCAGTTTTTATTCTTGTAGCTCAGCTCAGCTCACCTTTACAGCACTCTGCAACTGCAACTAACTGCTTTTTAGTGCAAAGATCCAAACCATATTCACATGGAGACTCAACAAAATCTTCCACTACTTCATTCATGGCTACACAAACAACCGAGACTACAGAAGCTTAAGCGATATTTCATCAGTGTACCGAGTAACAAAGCCAGGGAAAACCACAAGAGCTCCCTGAACCCAAGTGTTGGGGAAGAGCAGTGGTGGTTTTATGCTCCTGAGCTGATGCAGGGAGAGGGGAGGAGGACGCTGTACCCGCACGTCCCTCCAATCCAACGCACATCGAGCCTAAAGGCCCGAAGCCGACAAACACAGAAGCTGAACCGATATGGTCAAGCGCTCACGAATAAATTTAACACAGCTAATGCAAACGGAAACAAAGACAAAAGCAACTGAACAAATGTGGATTTCAAATTAGGACAGAGCCCCATTCTGCCTGGCTCAGGAGCACAGCATAACCGGGAGACGAGACCGGGTTTAACATGCGCAAAACAATGTGGCGAAACAGGCGATGTGGAGGCCGGCAGCAGGTGGAGGCAAGTACAGAGAGGACATCATGTCTACACAGAGTCTAAGCCACAGCGTCCTTCCTGAGCAGAGCGGACAGAACCGTGAGGAGCTGCTGTTTGGCGGCGTTTCGGACGAGTTTGAGGTTGAGGCCGTACATGAGCGGGTTGAAGAGCGGCTGACACATCAGGAGGTAAAAGGGCTGAAATGCTGTGAGGGTTTTGGGCAGGTGACTTGTGTCGAAGCGCGTCTGGATCACCTCGAAGGAAACACCAAAAGCAAAGTTCATCAACGAACCGAGGTGTGGCGTGCACGTACTGACCACCTTCTGACGTGTCTGCACGCTCCCGCCAAAACACACACGCAGAATCTGCACATACGTGTAAAATATGACCACGAGAGGACAGATGACGGTGACGGAGGCGGCGACCAGCTCGTACCAGTTATTCACCGTGGTGTCATAGCAGGAGAGTTTGATGATGCTGTAGTTATCGCAGTAAACTTTATCGATCACATCTCTGCACAGAGTCAGAGACGCCGTAAGGATCGCCGTGATTCCTACCGCCAACACCGGGGGAAGCCAGACCAGAACCAACAGAACACGCACTTTCTTCGAGTTCATGCGCACGTGGTACTGCAGGGGGCAGCAGATCGCCATGTAGCGATCGTACGAGATCACGGCGAGGTTTGTGAACTCCACAGAGACGTAGGAGTAGATGTGGAACACCTGAAGGACGCACAGAGACCTGGAGACAATGTGTGACTGATCTAAGATCTGCACGAGGAGGAAGAGGACCACGAAGCTGCTGCCGTACAGCTCGTTGAGGAGGAGCGTGCACAGGAACACGTACATGGGCTCGTGAAGGTTCCGCTGGAGAATGATGGAGCAGACGAGGAGAAGGTTTGAGGACAGGATGAGAAGGTACAAAACCACCACCACAAACACGTACAACGGTTTAAGGTGGCCGACGTCGTAATACCCCCCGAGTCGAATCCACATCACTGGAGTCGAGTTTGTCATGGCCTGAGAACCACCGGGACCGAACCAGAGACTGAACCAAGACTGAACCAGGACTGAACCAGGACTAAACCAGAGACTGAACCAGGACTAAACCAGGACTAAACCAGAGACTGAACCAGGACTGAACCAAAGACTGAACCAGGACTAAACCAGAGACTGAACCAGGACTGAACCAAAGACTGAACCAGGACTAAACCAGAGACTGAACCAGGACTGAACCAAAGACTGAACCAGGACTAAACCAGAGACTGAACCAGGACTGAACCAGGACTGAACCAGGACTAAACCAAAGACTGAACCAGGACTAAACCAGGACTGAACCAGGACTGAACCAAAGACTGAACCAGGACTAAACCAGAGACTGAACCAGGACTGAACCAAAGACTGAACCAGGACTAAACCAGAGACTGAACCAGGACTGAACCAAAGACTGAACCAGGACTAAACCAGAGACTGAACCAGGACTAAACCAGAGACTGAACCAGAGACTGAACCAGAGACTGAACCAGAGACTGAACCAGGACTGAACCAGGACTGAACCAGGACTAAACCAAAGACTGAACCAGGACTAAACCAAAGACTGAACCAGAGACCGAACCAGAGACTGAACCAGGACTGAACCAGAGACTGAACCAGGACTGAACCAGACACTGAACCAGGACTGAACCAGGACTGAACCAGGACTGAACCAGAGACTGAACCAGGACTGAACCAGGACTGAACCAGAGACTGAACCAGGACTGAACCAGGACTGAACCAGAGACTGAACCAGGACTGAACCAAAGACTGAACCAGGACTGAACCAGGACTGAACCAGGACTGAACCAGAGACTGAACCAAAGACTGAACCAGGACTAAACCAGAGACTGAACCAGGACTGAACCAGGACTAAACCAGAGACTGAACCAGGACTGAACCAGGACCGAACCAGGACTGAACCAGGACTGAACAAGGACCGAACCAGGACTGAACCAGGACTGAACAAGGACCGAACAAGGACCAAACCAGGACCGAACCAAGACTAAACCAGGACTGAACCAGGACTAAACCAGGACTGAACCAGGACTAAACCAAGACTAAACCAGGACTGAACCAGGACTGAACCAGGACTGAACCAGGACTAAACCAGGACTAAACCAGGACTGAACCAGGACTGAACCAGGACTAAACCAAGACTAAACCAGAACTGAACCAGGACTGAACCAGGACTGAACCAGGACTAAACCAAGACTAAACCAGGACTGAACCAGGACTGAACCAGGACTAAACCAGGACTGAACCAGGACTGAACCAGGACCGAACCAGGACTGAACCAGGACTGAACAAGGACCGAACAAGGACCAAACCAGGACCGAACCAAGACTAAACCAGGACTGAACCAGGACTAAACCAGGACTGAACCAGGACTAAACCAAGACTAAACCAGGACTGAACCAGGACTAAACCAGGACTGAACCAGGACTAAACCAAGACTAAACCAGGACTGAACCAGGACTGAACCAGGACTAAACCAGGACTGAACCAGGACTAAACCAAGACTAAACCAGGACTGAACCAAGACTAAACCAGGACCGAACAAGGACCAAACCAAGACTAAACCAGGACTGAACCAGGACTGAACCAGGACTGAACCAGGACTGAACCAGGACTAAACCAGGACTAAACCAGGACTAAACCAGGACTAAACCAGGACTGAACCAGGACTGAACCAGGACTAAACCAGGACCGAACAAGGACCAAACCAGAGACTGAACCAGAGACTGAACCAGGACTGAACCAGGACCAAACCAGGACCGAACCAGGACTGAACCAAGACTAAACCAAGACTAAACCAGGACTGAACCAAGACTAAACCAGGACCGAACAAGGACCAAACCAGAGACTGAACCAGGACTGAACCAGGACCAAACCAAGACTAAACCAGGACTGAACCAGGACTGAACCAGGACTAAACCAGAGACTGAACCAGGACTGAACCAGGACTAAACCAAGACTAAACCAGGACTGAACCAGGACTGCACCAGGACTGAACCAGGACTGAACCAGAGACTAAACCAAGACTAAACCAGGACTGAACCAGGACTAAACCAAGACTAAACCAGGACTGAACCAGGACTAAACCAGGACCGAACAAGGACCAAACCAAGACTGAACCAGGACTGAACCAGAGACTGAACCGGGACTAAACCAGGACCAAACCAGAGACTGAACCAGGACTAAACCAGGACTAAACCAGAGACTGAACCAGGACTGAACCAGAGACTAAACCAAGACTAAACCAGGACTGAACCAGGACTAAACCAAGACTAAACCAGGACTGAACCAGGACTAAACCAGGACCGAACAAGGACCAAACCAGAGACTGAACCAGGACTGAACCAGAGACTGAACCGGGACTAAACCAGGACCAAACCAGAGACTGAACCAGGACTAAACCAGGACCAAACCAGAGACTGAACCAGGACTAAACCAGGACTAAACCAGAGACTGAACCAGGACTGAACCAGGACCAAACCAGAGACTGAACCGGGACTAAACCAGGACCAAACCAGGACTGAACCAGAGACTGAACCAGGACTAAACCAGGACTAAACCAGGACTAAACCAGGACTGAACCAGAGACTGAACCAGGACTAAACCAGGACTGAACCAGGACTGAACCAGGACTAAACCAGGACTAAACCAGGTCTAAACCAGGACTAAACCAGGACTAAACCAGGTCTAAACCAGGACTAAACCAGGACTACACCAGGACTAAACCAGGACTAAACCAGGACTAAACCAGGACTAAACCAGGTCTAAACCAGGACTAAACCAGGACTAAACCAGGACTAAACCAGGTCTAAACCAGGACTAAACCAGGACTAAACCAGGACTGAACCAGGACTAAACCATGACTAAACCAGGACTGAACCAGGACTAAACCAAGACTAAACCAGGACTGAACCAGGACTGAACCAGGACTGAACCAGGACTGAACCAGGTCTAAACCAGGTCTAAACCAGGACTAAACTAGGACTAAACCTGGACTAAACCAGGTCTAAACCAGGTCTAAACCAGGTCTAAACCAGGATTAAACCAGGTCTAAACCAGGACTAAACCAGGTCTAAACCAGGTCTAAACCAGGATTAAACCAGGTCTAAACCAGGTCTAAACCAGGTCTAAACCAGTTCTAAACCAGGATTAAACCAGGTCTAAACCAGGACTAAACCAGGTCTAAACCAGGTCTAAACCAGGACTAAACCAGGACTAAACCAGGTCTAAACCAGGACTAAACCAGGTCTAAACCAGGACTAAACCAGGTCTAAACCAGGTCTAAACCAGGTCTAAACCAGGACTAAACCAGGTCTAAACCAGGACTGAACCAGGACTGAACCAGGACTGAACCAGGACTAAACCAGAGACTAAACCAAGACTAAACCAGGACTGAACCAGGACTAAACCAAGACTAAACCAGGACTGAACCAGGACTAAACCAGGACCGAACAAGGACCAAACCAAGACTGAACCAGGACTGAACCAGAGACTGAACCAGGACCAAACCAGAGACTGAACCAGGACCAAACCAAGACTGAACCAGGACTGAACCGGGACTAAACCAGGACCAAACCAGAGACTGAACCAGGACTAAACCAGGACTAAACCAGAGACTGAACCAGGACTGAACCAGGACCAAACCAGAGACTGAACCGGGACTAAACCAGGACCAAACCAGGACTGAACCAGAGACTGAACCAGGACTAAACCAGGACTAAACCAGGACTAAACCAGGACTGAACCAGAGACTGAACCAGGACTAAACCAGGACTGAACCAGGACTGAACCAGGACTAAACCAGGACTAAACCAGGTCTAAACCAGGACTAAACCAGGACTAAACCAGGTCTAAACCAGGACTAAACCAGGACTACACCAGGACTAAACCAGGTCTAAACCAGGACTAAACCAGGACTAAACCAGGTCTAAACCAGGACTAAACCAGGACTAAACCAGGACTAAACCAGGTCTAAACCAGGACTAAACCAGGACTAAACCAGGACTGAACCAGGACTAAACCATGACTAAACCAGGACTGAACCAGGACTAAACCAAGACCAAACCAGAGACTGAACCAGGACTAAACCAGAGACTGAACCAGAGACTGAACCAGGACCAAACCAGAGACTGAACCGGGACTAAACCAGGACCAAACCAGAGACTGAACCAGGACTAAACCAGGACTGAACCAGGTCTAAACCAGGTCTAAACCAGGACTAAACTAGGACTAAACCTGGACTAAACCAGGTCTAAACCAGGTCTAAACCAGGTCTAAACCAGGTCTAAACCAGGATTAAACCAGGTCTAAACCAGGACTAAACCAGGTCTAAACCAGGATTAAACCAGGTCTAAACCAGGTCTAAACCAGGTCTAAACCAGGTCTAAACCAGGATTAAACCAGGTCTAAACCAGGACTAAACCAGGTCTAAACCAGGTCTAAACCAGGACTAAACCAGGTCTAAACCAGGACTAAACCAGGTCTAAACCAGGACTAAACCAGGTCTAAACCAGGTCTAAACCAGGTCTAAACCAGGACTAAACCAGGTCTAAACCAGGACTGAACCAGGACTGAACCAGGTCTAAACCAGAACTAAACCAGGACTAAACCAGGACTAAACCATGTAAATGAAGTCACTTATGGTTTGGGCTTCTACATGTACTCAAAAACAGGTGTTTTTTAGGAGGAAACATTAACATTCTTAAGGACCACAGTTCAACCTTCCAAAGACCTATTTGATCCCAAAAAAACAGGACTAACCCAGAACTAAACCAGGCCTGAACCAGAACTAAACCAGGACTAAACCAGAACTAACCCAGGACTACACCAGGATCTAAATTAAACCTGAAATTAGACTGAGACAAAGCTGATTTCTTTAAACTTTAGGTCCAGTTAAGTGTTTCATGAAATACTTTTGCATTAAGATATTGTGGTGATTAAAACGGTGACGGACTCTTCGATATCCACACCGAATCACCGAATCATCACCGAATCATCACAATCCATAAATCTGGAGCAAACACAAAACATGCGGCTTAAAAAACTCTTGTCCTGGAGCAGATTTTACACATTTCCATCCGAGTCAAACACGTCTGACAGGAAAACTCTAATCGAACATTTGAAACAAACTCTGAACACGGACGTCACAAATCTGGACGTTCCTGGTCTGACCTTCATCGCTCTGCATGTTTACTGCTATGAAAAAGCTCCGCATTGTGGCTTTAAAGAGGAAATCACAGTTCAGAGGTTCACAATGGAACCCCTGGAGCAGAACACGTCCAGGCCTTTATCACACACCACCTAGCCCCTCCCACCTCGAAACACCCACAGACCAATGACGACACAACGTCCGTGTGGACTGTGCATGTTCTGCCGGTACGAGAACCACTCTGCCACGGTGACGAGCGGTCAACGAGAACCACTCTGCCACGGTGACGAGCGGTCAGTGATAACCACTCTGCCACGGTGACGAGCGGTCAGTGATAACCACTCTGCCACGGTGACGAGCGGTCAACGAGAACCACTCTGCCACGGTGACGAGCGGTCAACGAGAACCACTCTGCCACGGTGACGAGCGGTCAGTGATAACCACTCTGCCACGGTGACGAGCGGTCAGTGATAACCACGGTGACGAGCGGTCAGTGATAACCACTCTGCCACGGTGACGAGCGGTCAAGGGCGGCGTCACAGAGAGAAAAAATCAAACGAAAATATAAACGGTTATATTTATCCAATGATTTGTACTTTAAAGTTATTTTCTATTTAACTCCACTATTTTAATTCTTTTTTAAATTGAAAATGTGTTTAATTTTGATTTTCCCGTTGAAATCGTGGTGTTTGAGCGTGGTGTTTGGGCGTTTGGACATGGTGTTTGGACGTGGTGTTTGGGCGTTTGGACATGGTGTTTGGACGTGGTGTTTGGGCGTTTGGACATGGTGTTTGGACGTGGTGTTTGGACGTTGTGTTTGGGCGTTTGGACATGGTGTTTGGACGTGGTGTTTGGGCGTTTGGACATGGTGTTTGGACGTGGTGTTTGGACGTGGTGTTTGGGCGTTTGGACATGGTGTTTGGACGTGGTGTTTGGGCGTTTGGACATGGTGTTTGGACGTGGTGTTTGAACGTGGTGTTTGGGCGTTTGGACATGGTGTTTGGGCGTTTGGACATGGTGTTTGGGCGTTTGGACATGGTGTTTGGACGTCGTGTTTGGACGTGGTGTTTGGACGTGGTGTTTGAACGTGGTGTTTGGACGTGGTGTTTGGGCGTTTGGACATGGTGTTTGGGCGTTTGGACATGGTGTTTGGGCGTTTGGACATGGTGTTTGGACGTCGTGTTTGGACGTGGTGTTTGGACGTGGTGTTTGAACGTGGTGTTTGGACGTGGTGTTTGGACGTGGTGTTTGGGTGTTTGGACGTGGTGTTTGGACGTCGTGTTTGGACGTGGTGTTTGGACGTGGTGTTTGAACGTGGTGTTTGGACGTGGTGTTTGGACGTGGTGTTTGGGTGTTTGGACGTGGTGTTTGGACGTGGTGTTTGGGTGTTTGGACGTTGTGTTTGGACGTGGTGTTTGGGCGTCGTGTTTGGACGTTGTGTTTGGACGTTGTGTTTGGACGTTGTGTTTGGACGTGGTGTTTGGGTGTTTGGACGTGGTGTTTGAACGTGGTGTTTGGACGTGGTGTTTGGACGTGGTGTTTGGGCGTTTGGACGTGGTGTTTGGACGTGGTGTTTGGGCGTCGTGTTTGGACGTTGTGTTTGGACGTGGTGTTTGAACGTGGTGTTTGGACGTGGTGTTTGGACGTGGTGTTTGGGCGTCGTGTTTGGACGTGGTGTTTGGGCGTCGTGTTTGGACGTTGTGTTTGGACGTGGTGTTTGGGCGTCGTGTTTGGACGTTGTGTTTGGACGTGGTGTTTGGGTGTTTGGACGTGGTGTTTGGGCGTGGTGTTTGGACGTGATGTTTGGACGTTGTGTTTGGACGTGGTGTTTGAACGTGGTGTTTGGACGTGGTGTTTGGGCGTTTGGACGTGGTGTTTGGACGTTGTGTTTGGGCGTGGTGTTTGGGTGTTTG